>CM063498.1:205971262-206136262 GCA_032207245.1 Pardosa pseudoannulata | reverse complement strand
GGATTTTGTTGACCATCTTATTTTAGGAGTATCCTATAGGTGACCAACATTACTCCACAATAGGACAACACTAACAAAGTGGGTCTTCGTCCTTTAGAAACAGAACACTCCCTGAGGTATCGTTTGGGAATTGGAGAACATGGCCACCTATTTTATAATCCCAAATCACTCTTAACGAACACGGAGACCTGCAAACCCCAGGTTACAAGATCGCTGGTTTTCTTGACTGTTACGACTCCAACGCCGTTTAAATATGTTTTATCCCTAAGACAGGATTTTGTTGCTTGATGTTCCCTATCCGGGGAAAAGATCTGTTGTTGATCTCCAGCTGCCATGTTGGTAGTCATGTGTGTTTGTAGATATGTGTTGTGTGGTCAATAATAAATGTCCGTAATGGAGTTGGATACAATCATTTATTGGAACACTGACTGAGTTACCCCGGTTCTGACAGAAATGTGAGTTTTAGTAAACCCAAAAGCTGGAATGTACGTTTGACTGCAGCAACTTCAACCAAATTGAGAAAGGAAAGTACTAGAAACGAATACATTGAGAAAGTGCAAATAAATTCAACATGGTTGCAAGATATACTTGGGGTCTAATGTGCAACAACATCGTGACTCGTGTGTTGAAAGAAATGGGGGGAGGGGCGTAGCTCAGTCGACAGATCTCATAACCGCAGGGCTGTGAGATCGAGGAGACTCAAGATACACCATCTTTATTAATGGCGGCTGGACCAACTAGCGGGTTTTCTGTTTGGTCCTTGGTTCCAGATTAGGAGGACCCATTCTGTTAGCTTGTGTTGTCTTAGGGAATCATTATAGCCACGTATTTTCTAGAAAAGTAGTTGAAAGGAGACTGATAAAGCGAAACCGTAAAAACACCATGAATTCAATGCTAAAAATTGAAACGTTCTGTGGTGATTACGCAATAACAACTAAAGTCGTTTGGATTCGCCGAAGATGGACGTCATACGCATCATTTCTGATTAAGGCCGTTGACGTCATGTTCAGTCTTTGTAAATAGTACCTTGTACATAATTTAAATATTGTAATGTATTTTCACCTATTATTGTAACATGAATTCATTGAATTGTACTGATATTTGTTATGAGTAACGTTTTACAGTTATCGTATTTTTATTTGAGGCAACACAGCATCTTTTTAAATATGCAAATATCTCTAATGTACGTATGTATATGTTGTCAGTCAGTGTGACAGTAGCAGGTGGCTCGGTTGCATCGAAGGGGCTGATGTGTGTTTATGTCACTTGTATGTACTTTCAGTATTTTAAACTTCTGTCACATTAGTTCAGTCTGATATCCAGAGCTCTAAGTCATTCATTATACTATCTTAAATAAATGCCTGTGCTGGGTTCCCACTCTTTATCCAGAACAAAAATTAAGGACTTTTTAAGGACATTCTAAGGAGCAAAGTAACTTTTTATAAAGACCTACTTGAAATACACGGCATAACGACATAAACCCTATAGCCTAAGGAACATATTTTAATAATTATGAACCAAACAAGGTATGTTCAATAAATGCCCTACAATATTTCAGAACTAAGTTTTTAAAAATATCTAAAAATTAATATAAGATAAACCTATTTGACGAAAACATTTTGAAAAATGTACATTTAAAGTTTTTTGAGTGATCAAATTAAAAATAAATTTGGAATAAAATATAATATTATAAACAGTACTTTCTGAGGGTTTAAAAATGACTCTGATACATATATATATATATATATATATATATATATATATATATATATGTGTGTGTGTGTGTGTGTGTGTGTGTGTGTATACTAGCTGATTATACCGGACGTTGCCTGGGAAAGAAGAAAGTTTTCTATTACATTCAATGCAAAGAAAATTAAACTTCCATTAGTAACTGAAACATCTACAACCTGCCCCAAACCTTCAAGCTTCGGTTAATTAAAATCTACACGACTGTTAGCTATTAGGAAAGGGCAGCTGACTTTATAAACCTTTTCGGTATGCGAAAGATTATTTATTTGTCAAAAAAATTTTCTAGCTTGTGAGCATAAAAAGTACTAATAAACTAAAAGTATTTTCATAATATTTTAAGGATATCAAGGAAAGGAATTTTAAATTCCTACAACAATACACTGAAAACATACATTTGAGAATTTTCTTTATTATTCATACTGCACTTTTGATTAGAAAATGTGAAAGAATGTCATGAACAGTAACAAATATTTTATATATTCTTTAACCAGTACTTATCACCTGTACTGGCGTTCTTAATTAAAACTGGTTTGGGGCAAGTTTAACTCCGAATTTAAAAAACCAGAAAATTTGGAGAGTACGGCGAAAATTGATAGGAAATCACGTGACGTTGCTCAAGTTCCAATTTAAAAATGAAGCAGTTTTTAAGGAACTTTGACAAAAATTAAGTAGTTTTAAGGGCCCTTAAAAATGAAAGCTAAAATTAAGGAGTTCTTATGGACTTTTAAGGACCGTGGGAACCCTGCTGTGTCTAGATCTAGTTGATTTATTTAGCTGCACCGTGTGAATCCCTTCTGAGCTATTATGTATGATGTGATCCCTCCAGATACTTCTTTAAGAATCGTCGAGCCATACCAGGGGTCTCCATGTCTGCCTGTAGTTCGCTCATCGTAGAAAGGCTATCGCATTGGGAAGAGTGTGAATAGATAGAAACATATCAGTACTAATGTGGTACTGTGGTGCATAAGGTACTCTTTATCCTCGATAATCACAAATAAGAAATGTGGAAACAACTGCATGTATCTACTTTGCCCCCAAAATAACACAATAAAAAGGGGCGAGTTTACATTCTCGGGAGTTTTATACATCACGGGCGACAACTCGTGTTGAGTTAGGATACAGGGACTCGGTTTGCACAGCACAGTTCAATATAAACATGTATTACCTTAAAAAAATAAAAATAAAAAAAATTGCAGTAATTTTCTATTTGATTTTAGAACACATTTCTCAAACATTTTCAATAAGTGCGTCTACAGGTGTGTAAATTTTATGTGCCCAATCTTCAAAAATTTGAGTATTACTAACCTAGAGACTTGCACTCAGTACAAAATAATTTCGTTTCGATTTATTCAACTTAGTTTATAATGTGAACCTTTTTATGCATGTTATATTATGTGTTATTAAGATAATTACAAACCATTTCAATTTTTCCTCTTAGGTACCGATGAAGAAAAATGGAGCCCCAAAAAGAAAATTATAAAGCATAAATTATGACAAAAAAAATCCTTTTATTTATTTTTATCTGTGTGTGTATAAAAAGTTGTCAGACGCTTCATTTTCTTGCACTTTAAACTTAGAAAGGTAGTTGACTAATGTTATTATTCCAAAATCTGAAAATCGATGTTACTAAACTTCAATGAAACAAAATTCTCGCATCAGTTTAATTAACATTTCTCATTTGTTTAACAACGGTTAATAATATAACCTTGTTCCTGAAACAAAAGAAAGAACTAACTGAACCCAACAGGCTTAAATCCAATCTTAACTATACAATTCAAATTACTTACGAAAATTTTCAATCATCCTATTAAACTAATTCTTTTTATTAAAAATTCAGACCTCAAGTTTGGCAGAACACTTTTTATTTTAAAATGAATGATGAGAAAAAGAAATGGCGTTATCATTGGCGAAACACATTGTGGTATAAATGGTTAGCATAATCTGTTCATGATAATATTAACGGCATGTCTTTGGAAAAGAATCGTCAATTAAACTAACCCTTTACGGGTCAAATTAAATATTAAATCAACGCACCATTTTTAAGAAAATTTAGTGTTTTTTACTTTTAGTTTTGTCTCGATTCTATGTAGATACTGTGGATAGATATTTTTGCTTTAAATAAAGGCATTAAACTATTATAGTTTAATTTATTAGTTTATTATTTCTTAATTTCATGTTAAATCTATATATATAAACATGAATTTGTGTCTGTCTGTGTGTACTCGATAGACTCAAAAACCACGCATCCCATCGCCGTGAAAATTTGGGAAATTCTTAGGTATATCCCTGGGAAGGTTTCTGTAAATTTTTAACGTTCGAAATCCATTCTTTTCCCCTTTTTTCGAGCATTTCATGTCATTATTCCAAGCATTATTTTCCCCGGTTAAAAGCAAACGATTAAATTTTTAATTTATCGCGTGATCACTAAGTGAAAGAAGCAATATTTATAGCAATGTGACGTCATCCCAAGTAATTGTTTTAAACGCAGTTTTCCTCGGTTAAAAGCAGGAGATTAAAATTTTTAATTTATTACATAATACATAGGTGAAAATGATATTTTTCTATCATTATGACGTCATTCCTTTAAATATTTCATTTATTCATTTATTATTTTAAATTATTTAAACATCGTCTGCATAGTATCAATTCGATTTGACCTGGAAATTGAGATATAAAGTGATTCACTTTCATTTCTACTATGTGACGCATATTATAGCATTTTTATATGAGAACTAATTTTAAATTTAATTCTTGGTTCATTTTTAAGTTGCAATAAAATGTTTATCAACGATATTCTAACAACAAAAAGTACAAATTTCAGTGACTGAATTGGGAATTATTATGCAGCGGCTCACATGCTACACAATGCACTTACTGGACATTCAGCTATTAAAATAAATTGCTAGATTTGTTCAGCATTTCTATTAATGTCTTATTATCTTTAATAGTGTTTCTAAACCTTTAATCGAAATATATTAAAACCAAGACCGAAGGCTGGGTGCGAAGCAGCTAGTTAGCAATAAATATATATCCTTCAAAATTTCCTTTGGATTCTTTAAACTGCTAGATTGTCTTACTTTTCAGTGATAAATGGATCTTTCTTTATTGCAGTGATTTAGATAGATCAGTGTTACATCAATCGTTACTCTTTACATGATTTAATACTGCTCTATAGCGAAGTTCTGTTGTTACTCATTCCCCTGTTGTAGGAGAGCCTACACCAGATGCAATAGACCCCGTCGCAATATGATCCTGGTTCACAGCATTTTGAGAATGAAAAATAAACAATTTTAAGGACCCATGGGGACCCTAAGACAGCTGATAAAATTAAGAAATGCAATGGTGAAAGAAAAAAAAACTAATAACGCAATATTGTTTTTTCTTAATAAATTTAATGTTTCACGTTATCATTTGATGATACAAATATATGGTAAATTCAAATTTTGAAGAAGGATATTTTACACAAAGCATCATACATCCACGTTCCAATTCCTATTAAAAAATATTTTTGCTATTTTTACAAATTCATAAGTAAACCCTTTTCACGAGGAAGTTTAAAATGATCATTAAGGAATAAACTGACTATTGAACTTCAATGATTATTCACAGTTTGAAACACGTGATTATTAAAAAACATGACAGAAATAAAACAAACTTGACAGCAACTTGTTTCTGTAACCACCTTCTCTTTACACAAATGATTGCAAGGGAAAAGAAAAATTCAAACCCAGGAAAAATGACATTAAAATTGTTCTCAAGTAGAGTCTGAATGGGACCGTTTGGATCGCGAACTAGCAGAGGACGAAGAGGACGATCTCTTCTTCCTTTTGGCGTTGTTCTTAGCATTCCTTTTCTTCGTATTTCTACTCCTAGAGCTAGATGAAGACGAACTGCTAGAGCTGGTGCTCTGGCGCCTCCTGCGCCGCCTCTTGTCGACGGATCGCGACCGAGAACGACTGTCTGAACGTCGTCTAGACGCACTTCTGCCCCTAACCCGTCCTCTATACAGAGGACTCTTTCCATATCGCCTCTGAAACGAACCTCTCCGATCTGGACTGCGATTCCTGATTCCAGAATATCTGTAAGATCGAGAACCCCGGTTGGCATTTCGTGGATGCGAGCGGGAACGTCTTTGACGCACATCTGGCGATCTGCTGTGCCACCTGCGACCCCTGCCTCGAGAAGTGGAGCGACGAGCCGACCGAGACCTGGATCGCGTCTTGGACCGCCGGTTGGTGTTGGATCTGTTCTTCCTCGAAACGGGAGATTTAGCTTTGTTGGAGGGTGAGCGGGATCGCCGAGAAAGAGGTGAACGGGACCTTCTGGATGAGGATGGCTTGTGGCGATCACTTGGTGATTTCGAGGATCGTCTTTTTCGAGGGGGTGATTTTGAAGATCTGACAGGATCTCTGGATACTGAGGGCTGACTAGGGCTTCTTCTACCAACAGGACTCCTGGAACGAACCACATTTTCTCGTAGTTTTATGGTAGGGTTATGTTCAGACACTGCAGAGGCACTCGAACAACTACTCTTTTCTCTGGATCCATGCCTTAGAAAAACAAAGACATTCTTTTAAGCACATTAATAATGACACTATTTAACCCGTTCAAGACCGGAAAGAGAAAGAAATGCTTCCCTAGGCCTTCGCAATTTTGTCTGTGATGTTAAGACTAATTTCATTTGAAAAAAAAAATTATAACTTCAATTTAATATGCTTAAATTTACAGTTTAAAATCCCTGATAGTTTGTGTATACTGTAACAAATTTCGTAATGTTAGAAAAAAAAAAAGCAATTACAAATTTTAAAGAAAATGGTTTCATTTTAATAAAATTTATATTAAGTTAGAAAAATGGGACTTTAAAAATGCTTAAAAAATTATCAGTAAAATTATATATATCGCTAAAAATTTTCATAACTTTAATGAACTGAATAGAAAAAATATAACTCCAGGAATAACAAATATCTATTGATATCTGTTTGCCATTCATTTGCATTTAAATTGTTCTCACTATTATTCATATTAAATATGACAGTGTCATATTTAATAAGAGTCAAAAACACTTATCTTTCTATAAGAAAAATTGCTTTATCCATTAAAAACCATTGTTATCACTTAAATATTTCAATCTTTTCTCCATGATGGCTAAAATAAAAATGACCCAGAATATACAAATCTCTTTCTAGCATATTCCAAATGACAATTTTACTTTACCTTTAAGCATAAGCATTCTATCCTTTTCCATTCCGGTAAAATATAAACATCCAGTCCTCAACCATAACCCTTTGGGAAAACTTTTAACCAGGGCTTCAAACCGTAAATTTTTTTGTTCAGGTTCAACAAAATTAAAATACATCGATTCGGTTCTGGTTTTCGTTCCGCCAAAAGTAACCGTTTTCGGTTAACCTCCGAATGAACACGTTTATTTTATGCATATCTTATTTGTACTAAAATATAATTCTATCATAAACAAAAAATGTAATTGTATCAAAATTTAGAAGATACTCTTTAATTGGTACACTATGTGAACTGATACAATTAACCACCATGTACGATAGAGAGATGAGCAGAGAACGGCGAATATTATCACTGTTATCTATTATCAAAATCAAATTTGACACCTGAACATTCCACTAATTTAAATCTGCCTTCAGCAGTTTCAAACGAAACTGAAACAGAAAAAAATTAGTGAACATCAAAACAGGAAATCGAGAAGCAATGTACATGTAATGACGATAATTACATGGTTGACGTTAAATTAGAAACTATTAATATGTTGTTTACAGCAACAAAAGGACTGACGATATATCGAACCGAAAAAAAAACGATATTTTTTTCAGTTCAGTTCTGGTTTTCGTCCGGACCTAAATAACTGTTTTTTCTGGTTTCCGATTCGAAGCCCTGCTTTTAACATATTGCAGTTTGTCTATTCAAAATTCTCCGATTCACAAGGGAGGGGGATAAATAATATTACTAACTGAACGCGCATATTGAAGGTCTACACTGTGGAACATTATTCGAAAACCTCCTGGACTTCAATAGCCATCTACTGCTGTAGAAAATTTTAAATAAAATCTTCAGATTCGTAATTATACCCGAATGTCTGCGGGTTTTGAACGCAGAATTGCATAATCATACGTAATCCTAAAAGGTTAAAGAGATGCATTTATAAGCTAATTTAAGAGGATGGATATGAACATATGTTCATTTACCTTTTCTGTTGAGGTGAAGCTGCCAATGGTTTGCTTTTTTCTTCCAGCTAGAAATATAAAATATATGACTTACTTACGATAATAATTATTGTCTTGAAATTATTCGACATTTAAATTCATATTCTAACAAGAATTAATTCAAATTACTATATAAGTATTCCTCCTATATATTATACAAAATCTCCAAGTTAAACTACAATATTTTTACTCTTTAACTCTGCGTTAACTTCTAAAGTTTAAATAACGCATGAGCATTTGCTTGTTAAGAGTTCGCCAAAACAAGGCCGAAGAATTTATTGACTATTTAATTACAGGAGCACCCTATAGGTGGCCAACATTACTCTCTAGGACAAAGAGGATCCTCGTATTTTTGAAGCAGAACCCCTTCCCCCCTAGTCTTGGCCTGATACCTCCAGGGATAATGTTTGAGAAGACATGGATACCACGAATCTATCTTACGTGCTCCAGCCGCCATTAACGAATACGGTGAATCTTAGGCCGGCTCGAGCCCAAAACTCCAGTTACGAGATCACTACTTTTGCCAACTGAGCTAACGCGACTCAGATAGATGGTTGTCTTTTTTAAGTTTTAAAGGGAAAAAAATATATTATCTCAATCTAAGCAGTGAAAGTTTTCTTCATATAGACATGATAAAATTCTCATTATTAATTAAAATTCCACAATTACTTTATATCATCGTAAATTTAATCCACTCCACTTATGTTTCTATTTCTATAGACCCCCCCCCCAAAAAAAAAAAAAAAAAACTATGATATTTTAACCTAAAAAAGTCCAAAATCCTGCAAAAATTTATCATATTGATCAAAGTAACGACCTTATATTATACTAATCCAAAAAATAATGTTTAAAAGAAAGCAAAATTATACATTATTCAATTTCTATATATGGTTAATTTTGTACTATATCCAAGAAAACAAGATACTACAACAATTTTTACAAAATCCTTTAAACCTTCAAAAATTCAAATTTTTTATTTTTACATTTTTAAAATCTGAACATTTATGAATCATTTAAAAACAAATCCTCTTAAAATATCCAACTTTAAACATGTAAAACTATACTATTTTTGTAGTTAAAAGAAAACAATAAAAACTTCAAATGCATTTGACTGAATATAATGTTTTTCTAACTCACACACACTGTTAATAAAACATTATTGCACATACTGATTTCTAATTTTCACTCTAAATATATTATAAACATACAGTGAAACTCTACCAACTTTTTTTTTTTTGTTTGTTTATTTCATTTAGTATGAAGGTCGCCTTTTAAGTTTTTACAAACAACCAATAGAAGGTGCTAATGAAACTTATCTTCAGGATATTAGTAAAATTCAAATATATATGAATTTAACTAATATCCTCAAGATAAGTTTAAAAAAATTCTCTGGGGTTTTCAAAACTTAAATCAAGGGCTAAAAATTCCCGCGTCATTTTGAATTCTCCTTTTTAACCCCTAACCTAAATGGACCACTGTGGCTACAGTTTACGCCCTCGGAAAAGGGGCCTGACCAATTATAATCCTACATGGCCCTAGCTGGACAATTTAGGAAATTTCCACCCCCCTCTTTCTAAGAAAGATTAAATCTGTTATCTCTTTTGTATTCTCCCCACACCCTTTAGATAGGGAATCCCTATTGCACCATCCATAGAAACTGACGGAGGAACTGACAATCAAGCGTTGAAGGTTATTAGGGCCTTTGTTTGAAATTCCAATCAGTAATGTTAAGGAAGAATTGCAACTCTGTCAGCAAAACTGCCATTCACGCCAGTTTCATTTCATTAGTTGGTTAGTGATCTGAGTAGCAACAATGTCTAAACATGTTTTTCTAAATTTCGAGCAGATCATTGAAGTTCTGCATGAATATGAGAATGGCAAATCGGCAAGATAGTTAGCTGAATTATTTAACTGAGGAGGAACAGAAATCAACAAAGTCATTAAAGAAAAGAATTTGATTTTGAGGGAGTACGAAGACTACAGAACAAACAGAAACAAATTGTAGCCTTTCAATAAAAAATGTAAAGCATGAAATAAAGTACTATTTTCTCTTTAGATAAATTTTAAATTTCATTTACATAAGGAATATATGTCATTTGTTTATATTACGCATTATAGTAATTATCTTATAATAATAAATAAAACCCTTCAGAGTGGCCAAATATTCTCAGAACGGAGGGGTGGCTGCTCAGAGAGGTTTCATTGTATTTCCATTTTTCTACCCTCAGGGATACTAGAGTTTGTGTACTCAAATTTGACCTAAATTCAGTTTGGTTTTTTTATACAGTACTGAAAACTTTTAACAGGCAGCATTACTGTATGAAAAGAATAAATTGCAAAGCTATGTATTTAATTGCTGAATTGTAATCTTTTAGCTTTTCCGGAGCAATCTGAGAAGTTTCCGGAGTTATCAAATTTTCTCATTTCTGCTCCAGAGTAGTTGGCATGTCTGTAAATATGATTTGTTTCCTTAACACTAGAACTGTGGGAGTGTCAGTATAACTAAAATTGCAGGTTTGATTAAACACCCCAATTAACATGAATCTGTGTTATTCAAAAAGTGCATTGTATTTATGCACAATGACATTGATTAATTTTTAGACAATAAATTTTTATAATCATTGATAAAAAAATTATAAGATATTAGAATACTGAAAAGTATATATAGTTATAAAATATATAGACAACTGTAATAGGATTATTTATTTTCTTACCAATCAAGGTTTCTTATACAGTTCAGCTGTGATTTGAGTAAGTTTCTTAAATAGATTTTCTACATATTGGTATTTTACAGTTACAAATAATATCCATAGTTTTGTTTCCACTCTTGGAAGATTAGCAATGAACCACTTTTTGCATAGGCACAAAATGAATATTACATTTTCATAGATTTTTATGGAAAGAAATTAGGAAAATTTATTTCAATTTTGTTAGTAAATATTTGAGATAAATGGACATAATATAGTTTGGGGGTCAAAATATCCCATCCTGCAGTTCTAGTGTTAAAATATATTGGATAACAATATATACCTATTTAAAATATTTACAATGGTTTCTTTTGTATTACACTTACTGATGTAGATTTTGCTTTCTTTAAAAAATTAAATTATTCAAAACATGGTTCCTGTTGCCTTGATTGGCAAATCAACAAGTTTTCAAATGTTTCATTTAATAAAAATGAATTGAAATGAATGGTTATTTTTGTGATATAGTTAAAAGTTTACATTCTGCATTACTCTGTTGAATCATTAAAATTAATAACATGAAATCCAATAGCTTCTTATATTTAAAATACCTATCACTGTTCTTTATTTGTCCAATCAAATGCCACTACATATCGACTTCAAGAATTGTTGGTTGGATGAAGCTTAATGGCACTGTATACACAAGGGACATATTCTGCCAAATATGTTGTTGAGATTTCTTCTTGTTTCAGACTGCAAAATTGTGATTGTAGTCTAACTGCATTAATGCTATGAGCCACAATTTGGCAGAGACAAAGAACACTTTCATTTTGTTGTTGTAATAATGGGTGCACACAAAAATATTCATTATTTCCCCATCAAAAACTCAAAAATTCATACTATGGTCATAAAATGGTCAAAAATCTGCTATAGAAGGGTTAAAACCACAGAGTTGGCAGGTCTTATCATTTTTTTAATTAATAGAATTAAAACCAAGACTTGTAGTCGGCAAATGCATTGATTTATAACTGGAGGGTTGTGGGGACTGAGGCTCAATCTAGCTAAAGATCAGCTGTGTTTATTAATGGTAGCTGGGACATGTAAAATAGGTTTGTGGCTGCAATGTCCTCTAAGTTTTCAAACAATAGATCTGGAGATGGCAGGCCAAGCATTTGGGAGGGGGGGGAGGCTTCTAAATTAGACCATTCAAGGAGCCAAATTTCTAGCAAAAATACCTGTCCCTGCTACCAGGTAGAAATTCTTTTAAGTATCAGGGACAACAGATTATCTATTGTAGTGGGAAGTACCAAACCTATATTTAATTGAAATAATTTCAGTAAAGGGGATGAAGATACTTAAAAAATCTTGGCCATCTGGCTGAGATTTGAAGGGTTCAATTTAAAAAAGAGACTACTTACTTTAGTTTCGACAGAAACATTATCCTTCTTCTCATATCCTTCAATATTTTCTATAACATTGAGGTTATTTATTTCCTGTGCATCAGTGGACTTCACATATGGTTGTGTTTTCACCTCTTCGTCTGGTAGGGGAATGATATCTTGTAATGATATTTTTTGGTGTATACTGCTATCATCATCTTCTATGACAGGAGGGGTTAATGCACTAAATTTTCTATCAGAATTATAATTATCTGCTGGTTCATCAGGAATAGGGATGGCCAAATGATCTGATTGATGGCTAGACGCTTTATAAGAATCATTAACATTGTCAGTGTCAGAATCTTTCTCTGCAGAATATTCTACTATATTTTGTAAAAATGGTATATTATGCTGGTTATTGTCTTCATGATGGGAACTTAATTCCTCCTCACTTTTAGAAGCAGCTACTTCTGTGATAATTCTTTCAGCTTGATTCAACATAGGTATATCAAGAGGTTTATCTAGTTTTAGAGAATCAGAAGTAGTTGGGATAGTGTCATTGCTTTCACTAACTTCTGACTTAATTTGAGGATGATTTTGTAATGTTGACAGGTTGTCACTGTTCAAATTATTTTGAACACTTTCCTGAGGTAAGTTGTCTTTTTCTGGAGCATCAGTATGTGGCTTTTCAGATCGTGTGTCAATTTTATCTTTCTTTTTATTTTTATTTGGATCTAATTTTGCATATCTAAATAAATCATTTTCTAACATGTTCAATCTTTTCTCTGTCTTCTCTGAAAACTTTTTTTCATTATTCTTAGTAACATTAGAATTTCTGCTTAAATCTCTCCTACTTTCAAATCCTCTATGCCTATCGTCAGTCCTTCTGTAAAAATTATCTTGTGCAGAGTTTCCAGCATTGTAATGAGATCTTCTATCAGAAAAAGAATCCCTTCTTCGATTGTCATCATGCATTCTATATCCTCCTCTCTCTACATTTCTATCTTCTCTATCTCTAGAATTTCTAGAAGTTATATTTGATTTAACAACAATTTTACTTCGCAAGGGAGAAGTATGATTGTCACTTCTTTGTTTAGGGCTATTCTCTTGGAACCACTGATTTCCATGCTTGTTACTATCTTCTAATAATTGCTTGAATAAATCAACTTTTTTCTCAGAATCATAATAACTGCAATGAGCTGACTCTTCAGGACTATATAGGACGAAGAAACAAATTAAATAAAAAATTATGTTTCTATAATATAAATATTTAATAAGAATAACAATGTACGGTCAAACTCATTTCTTTCAAACCTTGATATAAAAAAAAGCCAGGCTTAATAATGAATTTTTTTTTAAATGATTGATTTAATGTTGTTATAAGGTCACCATAAAACTCTAAATATTGTGGTTATAACTTCAATAAGGTGATTTATATATATATATATATATATATATATATATATAGCTTCTTGATGTCATGAAACAAAAAGAATATATGAGGGATATATAACAAGATATATGTGGTTCAACATTTTAATCAATTATCAACTTTGAAATTACAGAATATTTTTTGGAAATAAACAGACATTGTTGATAATGTATTCCATACCACCGAATGACCATGTTGAACAATAGCCAAAGAAAAAAACTTAAAATTCAATTAAAACCCATTTTTATTCTTTTTTATAAAAAAAATTTTTAATTATTTAAAATTTATTTTTATGCATTAAGATTATTTTTTTTTACATTTTACATTTATGGCAGACCCAGCTTTATGAATACTCAGATTTAACTCGCAAATTGTCTTTGTCCCTTCAAATTCATTATAAATTAGTTTGACTGTAATGCCTTATTAGTCTAACAATCTGGCAAGTGCAGTATTTCAAGATGAAATACTTAAAACTTTAACAAGTCAAATTATTTTACTGATATGCATAATGTGGAGAATTAATATTAAATTGAAGTTACAAGTATTCAAGAATTATTAATTAATCTACAAAAAAAGCTCTTTGAGAATTATTCATCTGAAAAGAACTTTTTGAATGCAATTTTAGAACTACGAGAAGCAGAATGAATGAATGAAATGACCTTTAAGGCAGTTCATGAGGGAGAGGGGATCCTAAGTGCAGGACACTGCAACCAGGGGTCTATTATATCCCAAAATAAAGAAAACACAACTCCAAGAGCACCAAAGAAAATAGGGCAATGGCTGAAGAAAACCATCACAGACAACTGACAGGAATATCCTACAGCTCCCAAGGCTCAATCAAAGTACTCGAACCTCAGAGCCAAGACCAACTTGAAATCATACAAAATATGGTGAGCAGTCGCCTCCAGAAGACAACAGCAACAATATAAGGGATTAGGACTGATCCCCATCACATTAAGATGCCTTCTGAGAGCACAGTGCTTTACTCAGACCATTCCTATAAAGCATCAATAGCTCTTTTGGGCCAAAAGCTTTTAGGTCATTCACTAGTAAAGCATTCATAATAATTTTCAACAAAATATTTTCTCAACTTTTTGAGAAATCGCATTTTAAGTTTCAACATTTTATTAAAAATACCGTTCTGAGAAAAATGTATTTGAAGTATATGAAAGCAACTTTAACTGTTAAATTAAAATACATGTGTTTAAAATTCCCCACACTTTCTTACTTCAAAACTTTGTAATTGCCAAGTTGCTAATTATTAAAAATACTAGAAAAATGTTTAAACTAATCTTCATGAAAATTTAAAAAGTTTTGTCCAAAAAATGCTCTTTAAATTCACAACTTCCGGTTCCAAAGTCGCTACTTCCGTTTTGTTTTGACAGCTGTCACTGATGTTTAAACAGCTGTAACTTTTCTTTAAAATGAAGTAGAGAAAAAAACAAAAACAGATTTAGAAGCCTAAAAGTTGAAATTTTACAATAGAGAAATTTAAAAAAAATTATGATTTTTGGCAAAAATGACATTTTTAACGTAGACGGATACCTTAAAGGATTTGAAAACATCTTGCGATTTGCATATCCACATACATGAGATTGTAGACCCTAAAGGAAGAATTTTGTAATCACATGTATGTGTCCATAAATGTGATCCTCCATTCAGGACTGTGATCTCATAAATGTGAGCATGGTCACAATAATGAAGGCATAAAATTTATTATATATTTCCCATTATATTAAAACTATTTTAATGTAATGAAGCAATGTAAAAACAGAACTAATATAATGTACGTATTTACAAGCAATTCTACCTTTTGTGAATGAATAACAGCAGAGAAATTTTTATTCACTATTTGTTATTTTAAATAAAGGTGTAGAGGGATGAAACTCATTTTTTCGAAAAAGGCGTTGTGAAATAATCAGTCTATTTTTAGGAACCATTTTTAGTTCATTCGCTATGTTCCACAACACAGTACAAAAACAACAACTTATACAATGAACACACAGAGAGAGAGAGATGACTGGTACTATGGAAAGACAAGACAAATAAGACAATAAGACAATATGAACAAGATGGCTCTCTTAGTGTCACCTATCATAAAAGGAGAGGGGGTAATTGTATCTGCTACAAAGGTATAATAGTTTTTAACACTAATTTTCTTGATAACAATGAGAGAATAAACATTTCAATTTAAAAACGACATTGTAGAATCAAATATTTGTTTAAAACACCTTCCATATCTACAAACATATCATTTTCAAAAATCTTACTATTTTAGGTACTGAAAATATGAAATGTATTTATGTTGAAAGTACATTTGAAGCCTAATACATATGAATTTTATTATATAACATGCCGCCATGAAACATATTGCAGAAAATCTATTAAGTTTGAATTAATTACTCTCTAGCAAGTAAAAGTAGTATAAAGCAAAATAAATCTCAGACAGCTAAATATATAAATAAACAATCAAAAGAGGTTTTATTTTAATGGAAATATTATAAAATATTGATGTTCTGTTTTCTCCACATTTAAGGGATTTATTTCCTATACATTAAAATCACACAACCAATTATGTTGCAAATCGACTTGAAATAGTTCAAAGTTATATAGTCTTGGCATACAAGTGTACAGTTTTATAATGCGATTAAAATTTATACAGTATAGAGGTTGGTAGGTATAATCAAAATAAAAGATAACAAAAGCATTTACCTCCACTCTCTGTTTCCTCCGATTTTCATCGATGCTCATACGTGCATCCCGATCTTTTCGTAAATTTCCAGAATTTTTAGATGACATGGCTCTGTAAAAATCAATAAAAATATACTGTTCAAATAAGCATTTATTGAAAGAATAGGAAATAAAATGTATAAATCTAATAATTGTAATGTCTTTACTGAATTGCTAATTTCCCTTTCAATTGATAATGCAAGTTCAAATTTGATTTTTTACTTTATGAATTACTTAGAAAATTCTACCACCCTAGCACCTTTAGCCACAACAGCCTAAAAAAACTAAAACTTTTTTCCCAAGCTCATTTTTTCCTCAAATAAATATATAAAATAAAGAATTAAGATACATTACATATAATTAAGACAATACTAATACAGATTTAGATTTATGGTTTGATTTGGCTACCATCTACTTTTTGTAACATGAGGGTTAATGAGATGGGTACCTACAGCCGATTCTGAACGGCTACAAACATCCATGTCCATTGGGATTACAGATTCATGGAAAATAGTTTTATTGAAAAAACAAAATTTACATTTTTAATGAGCCAGTAACAATGAACATAAACTAAAAACTTGTACCAACTAGTATATGATTTTTACTACTAATTTATTCTCAAGATTAAAGTGAATAATATTATTTTGTAATGTTTTTTTGTATAAATTTTGCTATTATAGTCTAAAGTTAAAAAATTTTGCCTAAGTCAATTTTAAAAAACTTTTCTAAATACATTATAAAAGTAGTATAAAGCAAAATAAATCTCAGACAGCTAAATATATAAATAAACAATCAAAAGAGGTTTTATTTTAATGGAAATATTATAAAATATTGATGTTCTGTTTTCTCCACATTTAAGGGATTTATTTCCTATACATTAAAATCACACAACCAATTATGTTGCAAATCCATTTGAAATAGTCCAGAGTTGTATAGTCTTGGTATACAAGTGTGCAATAATGTGATTAAAATTTATACAATATACAGGTTGGTAGGTATAATCAAAATAAAAGATAACAAAAGCATTTACCTCCACTCTCTGTTTCTTCGATTTTCATCGATGCTCATACGTGCATCCCGATCTTTTCGTAAATTTCCAGAATTTTTAGATGACATGGCTCTGTAAAAATCAATAAAAATATACTGTTCAAATAAGCATTTATTGAAAGAATAGGAAATAAAATGTATAAATCTAATAATTGTAATGTCTTTACTGAATTGCTAATTTCCCTTTCAATTGATAATGCAAGTTCAAATTTGATTTTTTACTTTATGAATTACTTAGAAAATTCTACCACCCTAGCACCTTTAGCCACAACAGCCTAAAAAAACTAAAACTTTTTTCCCAAGCTCATTTTTTCCTCAAATAAATATATAAAATAAAGAATTAAGATAACGAGAAACATTACATATAATTAAGACAATACTAATACAGATTTAGATTTATGGTTTGATTTGGCTACCATCTACTTTTTGTAACATGAGGGTTAATGAGATGGGTACCTACAGCCGATTCTGAACGGCTACAAACATTCATGTCCCATTGGGATTACAGATTTATGGAAAATAGTTTTATTGAAAAAACAAAATTTACATTTTTAATGAGCCAGTAACAATGAACATAAAACTAAAACTTGTACCAACTAGTATATGATTTTACTACTAATTTATTCTCAAGATTAAAGTGAATAATATTATTTTGTAATGTTTTTTGTATAAATTTTGCTATTATAGTCTAAAGTTAAAAAATTTTGCCTAAGTCAATTTTAAAAAACTTTTCTAAATACATTATTAAGAGAGAAATAAGTTAACCAGAAGAATTATGTATGGACTTATCAATCCCAAAATGTCCAAAATCCTGCAATAACTTATGTTTATCAATTGATGTAATGACCTTGAATACCATACTAATCACAGAAATTATATAAAAGGGAGCCAAATTATATAATATTCAATTTCTATACATAGTTAATTTTGTACCATATACAACAAATCAGGATACTAAAACAATGGAAAAAAATCATTGAAAAGTTATTAAATGATGAAAATGACATTAAACAAAGAAAAGTTATTTAATGATACTATTACCTATTCAAAATATTTATAATTTCTTTTGCACTACATTTACTGTTGCAGATTTTGCAATCATTAAAAAATAAGAATCAAATGTGTGTTCAAAACACGGTACCTGTTGCCTTGATTAGCGTATTAACACATTTTCAATGGTAGTATCATTTGCTATTGATGAAAGAAAATGTGTGGTTCTTTTTGTGACATAGCTAAAATTTCATTCACATTCTATATTATTATCCGAAATCGTTAAAATTAATGGCATGAAATCCAAAATTTTTTTAATTTAAAATATCTATCACTGTTTCTTATTGATTCTATCAAATACTAGTGAGTGTCGACAAACTCATCTCTCTAAGAATTGTAGTTAGGATTTCTTTTTGTTGCAGTGGGCAAACTTCTTATTGCAGTCTGATCCCATTTGGCACTAATAACCCCAATTTAGTAGAGCTGAAGTAAAATTTCATTTTCTTGTCACAAAAACGAGCATAAACTGAGAGTTTAATAATTTCCACTTTGAAAATTTGGAAATTTGTACGATTGTATGGGAAACCTGAAAATGATTAAAAATCTGATATTGCTGGGTTAAACCCAGAGAGTTGATATATCTGTATATATAACTGAATTAAGATAAAAATTTAAGAAAAGTTGTTTTATTGAAGGGCAAAATATGACAAACTTTTACTACACTAAAATATGTATCTACTGTAAATCAATTTTTGGAACAACATGTGATAGCGAATTTTTACACTTCAAATTGAAGTTTGGAAAGTTGAAATATTATATATGACCAGCTTAACACACATTATGCCGTAATTTCAAAGATTTAACTAAAAGTCACCATTATAAAATATTAAACTTTTATTAATGCATTTTTATTATGCTTTATTTTTGCCATTAAAATTTTTAAACAAATCTTCTAATTATGTTTTCTGTGTATACTTTATAGAGCACTTAGACCTTGTGTAGGTATGTATGTGTAATGTATGGTACATACATATATATATATATATGTTTCTATTATTTATCTGTTTTCCTTTTTAGCAAAGGTAGATGGCAATACTATAATCCACCAAATTTTCAAGCAATCACTGTTATTTATAATTTTGTCACTGGGATCGACGTTTTTGTGATTTTAGCCTTCAGCATAAATATTATTTTAACAGGTACATTGATGAAAAATAATTTCATGAAAAATAGTCATGAAAAATAATTTTATCTACTATAAAAAGATTCAGTTTACAGTACTACACTAATCTGTGATACCAAAAAAAATCTATTACCCCAAAGTGTTACTTTTTTGAGAAATGGCATTATATGATGTTTAAAATAACAAATCGATCACCAATGAGGACAAGTTGTAATAAGTGTTTAAATTTCATATGTTGTTTTAAAATGCAGTCTATAACTTGGATATTCCTCATTTTATATATATAACAGAAATGTCTCAAACATTAATAGGTTAATAAAACTTGAATTTTTATACTGAATATTACGTAACTTACACAAAAAAAACTTGAATACAGTAACTCAGTGATCTAATGCACTATTCTAATTAATCTACTACTTAAGGCTGATTGATAAAAAATTACAAATTAACCTATGCCAGAAAAGGGATTTAAACCCACAGACAGCAACACCAAAAGGTATCACTCTACCTAATAAGCCACCATCTGGTGTGAAAGACAGAGAGAGAAGATATTATCAACTTTACCACATATTGACTTTGAAAATAGATAACTATTTTTGCATAAAAGTAAGTTTTCTTAATTTAGAATTCTTACACTTTTGCTTAAATCCTTCAAAAGACAAGTATAATGCATAAAAGCACTGAGATACTTATAAAGTATGTTATACAAACTACTAGGGAAAATTTCTTACCCTAATCTGCTTTGAAGGAAAGGATTTTTTGAATTACCCTCTTCATAATCTTCATCAACTGACCTAAGATGGAAAAGGACAGAAAATGATGAACAGAAGACAGAAACATAGATTTCAAATTCTGATGTTTATTAATTCAAAAACATAATTTTATAACAAAACATTTACCTAAGGAAGATAGTACTTTATATGCGAGACCACCTTGAAGAAAAGTTAATTAGAAACTCCTGCCTAACAATAGCAATGATAAACAGCTATTCCACAATAAAATTTTAAACTATATTCAATTCAGTTCTTTTATTGAAATGAGATCAATTTGTGCTAAATATTTACAAGAATTTCCCCAGAAAGATTTAAAAGTTTCCTGGGGGGAAAAAATAAGGCTAACAAAGGAAAGGAAAGAGAGAACATGGTTTTTAGTAAAAAATAGATATATTAGGTGGTTTTTATTTATTTATTTATATATATGTGTGTATATACATACACAATAAAATTAATTTCTATTTTTGCAGTTTTAAATGATTTGCTGGAGTGAAAAAGTTTGAGAACCTCTGCCCTGAGTCGAAGTTTATGATAAGCAGCTGTAAACTGTCTTACAATTTAATTAGTTTATGAGTTACAGAATTTTCAGAACCCTCACTATTGAATCATAATGGATAAATATTATTAACTACAAATTAAGAATATAGCATTGGACTTTATCATGAAAAGTTGACAAATATGAAACTAGATAAATCTATTTATTTTGTGTGAATAAAACATTATGAATTACAGGATTGATATACACTAGCAGAGAAAAAATTCAAGAACTTTTCAAGAAAAAAGTTATACTTTTCAAAGAGTTGAAATTCAACAGCATTAATCAAATCAATCACATAACACTGCTATATTTCACAACAATAACAATGTGATGCATACAAAATAAAATCAACCATAGCAAAGTTACATGACAGACAAATTCCAGATTCTCTTAAAAATTTGAGCATAACATTTTGATGAAATAACTTAAGAAATTTACTTTAAAATATGTTAGTTGTCATCAATGTGTTGGTTTAACATTACATCCTGTGTTACCTACGTATTCTCAATGCTCCAAGATAGATGTATATTATGCATGCATAGTACATAAAAAAGTATTGTAATTAGTAAAAATCTTAATTTTGATATTCTTATGCATGTACTTCAAAAACGTAGAATATAGAGAATACTTAAGATAAAATGCAAGAACATGGGAATTTCACCTAGAAAAATTGCCAAATGGAAATCTCCAGTTGAAAGTAACTTAGTTGCCAATTGGAATTACTAACACCTTCACATATCACTAACAATTTTTCATTTGGACTGGTAACTTTTATGAAGAATATTAACAGCAAAAATTTTGTTGTTTAATAGTATGGTGCATTATTTTTTGGATTTATATGTTAAAAGATATTACATAGCTGAGCTGTCTACTTGACAACTACCCCCCAAATAACCTGGGCATTTTTCTTTTAGTTAAAGATTTTTCAGTATTTAAACCATGTGCTTTCTTTCAAATAACTTTAAAACATGTTTCATCAAAAGGTAGGAAACCCATAGAGTAGGAACCTACAGATCTTAAAAAAAAAAAAAAAAAAGTGTATATTTAGCAAATTGAAACTAGATAAGTAGCATCAGCTCTTCTGGACCTGCAGTCCATCCTTTCCAATGAGGATTCATTCATTCTTCAAACAAAACATCATAAATAATAACTTGCCACTGTAATGTCATCACTCACTTTTCGTTGACTTCAGAAGCCAGTGTTTAAGGAAAGAAACAAAAAGATGAATTAGAATATTTTTGTACTACTGAAAATTTAAAGACTTTTCACACAGTATTTTTCATTTTCAGTAGATAATAAACACTGGAATTGTATGACTTCTATAAGCTCGATTGTTAGTTTGCCACCTTAATGTCATTACTCAATCAGGGGTGACTTTAGAAACCAATGTTTGAGGTAAGAAAAAAAAATTTATGAAATGGAATATTTTTGTATTAATGAAAATTTACAGACTTTTCAAACAGTATCTGTCATTTTCAGGTATTTTTAAGTACCTTGACAATGATACTTTTTTTTTTTTTTTTAAGGAATTTTCAGGGAGTGTATGAGTACTAAAATTCCATGACTTCTCTTGGCTCTTATGTTGGTATAAATAGCTTGATAAAGTTTGACAGAAATTTTAAAAAGAAGGCTTACATTTCATCAGATGGGCCATTGTCTTTTTTAGGAATAACATCTTTTAAACTTTTTAAACGAGATTGAGCTTGTTTCCAGTGAGGTGGGGTTTCACTTCCTGATCTTTCATCTGATGACTCAGGAGTTCGATATCGCTAAATACAAGAGAAAAAAAAAAGACAAAAAATAGCAATTAAATATTTTTAAACATGAACTGAAGTGAAAAAATATCTAAATAAAAGCATACAATATATATATATACTTTTTTTTTAAATTTACATTACCTTAAAATGAAAGTTGAAAATTATCTTAACTTAAAAGAAAATTATAACATTCTTTCAAGCTGTTTAATAAAAAGTAAAAATACTTTTTTAAATTTGAAATACTATTATTCTTGGTATGGTGATCACTCTTTAGACCAATGAAAAATAACTTTCCCAAGGTAAGAGAAATTTTGGATAACTCCCTGAATTTTAGAAAGAGCACCAATATTTTCCCGAATCATAAAGCCCCCTAATAATTCCCTGATTTCCCAGTTTTCATTGATTTGTGACCACTCTAACAAGTTTCAGATACAAATAATTGTTAAGAGCTTGTAGGTTAGCATTACAAGTTTGTTGATCCAGCAATTCCAGCTGAACCTACCTCCAAAAATGCATTAATCCAATAATATCTAATAAGAAAAATGGATTTTATGCTTTCATTTACATGGATTAACTGTTTGGTGAATAATTTAGAGCTTGAAAATTTCAAATTTTGTTAATATTGGGGGTTAGACAGACTTTAGTAATGAATACATAATGCAAAAAATGTTTTAAATTTCTTCACCTGGTACAATAATAAAAATTGATTTTATGTTTTCATTTATAAGATAATTAACTGCCTGGTAAATAACTTAGTGCTTAAAAATTTTGACTTGGGGTGGGGTGGGGGGTTAAAGAGGGTATAAATTGGAGTTGGTAATAAATCAGCAAATTCAAGAAATGCTTTCAACTTCTTCATTTGGTCCAATAATAAAAATAGATGTCATGTTATCATATATATAGTCAATTAAATTTTCAGTTGTTAATTTGGATCTTTTAAATACAAACTTTATCTCATAAATAATATTTGATATTTTTCCATAAATCCTAACACATATGTATATTGTAAATACCCGAAAAGTAATATTCTGCATAAAAAAATCACGGATGCTTTTAATCAAATAACAGAAATGTTTTAATTCTGGGTACTTTGTTTAAAAAAGATTCATTCCTTGGCCTAATACCATAGCAGTACTGACATACAAATCATTTAAACATACTATGCACATTTCATCTTTATTCTAATATTACAGAATGTTATTTACCAAAAGGTTTTCTGAATAATGAAGAATGTAAATAAAAATATATTTTCTGCCATAAAGCATATGTTTATTTATTGCTTTCAATCATTGTTAAACATTTCTCTCATATCTATCTAAAAAAGTAAAATTTTTATGGGAAACCTCTTGATTGAAGAGGCAATTTGTACTCATCATACCAAAACAGGTAATTTTCTAGTATAAAAGGATGAACTAATGATATAAATAAATAAATAAACTTTAATTTTTTAAGAACTTTTCTTTAATTTAACAAATTAATTTTTTTTCCTAGCAAACATTGATTAATAAATATTATAGGCATATAAGAAATATTAAGACAAAAATAAATCAATAACCATATGAAAAATGATTACCATATTTCCCCTGCCTTTCATTTTTCTTCCAGATCTCGATCGAGATGGAGGTCTCCTTCTATAATTATACGATTCCCTGACTCTAGGTGCCCTGTAATTATTAAGATAATCTTAAAAACAAGACATAAAAATTGAGGACTAACAATTTTTTCCTAATTTGAAATAAAAAGGAACTATTATTAGGGCTAGTACTAGATACAAATCAAATTTAAGGGAACACATTTTTAAAAATTTCAGGGCATAGTTTTAAAAATATACATTGCCTCTTCCACAGTTTTACACAACATACATTTGTATTCCAAATTGTTTAAAGGATACTAAACTATGACTAGCAGACTGGATAAATTTTTAATAACTTCAGCAATATTTTAGTTTAAAAATTTTGAATAATTAATAAATAACTCTCAGAAGGTTTATTTTTTAGATATTATTTCCCACATTGCAATAAAATTTTTTCTTAAAAATATTATTAATACCTCAGGAAAAAATAACAGAAAACACAAAATTATTACTCATAAATTCTTAATATTCCAGGATTTAGTACCTCGAAGCTACTCTGAGAAGCATACTATAAAGAAAGAATGCTAAAAATTTATCAAAATAAGCAAAATTTATATCATTTTAAGATTTTCAGCACAAATAAATTAGAACATATTTAGAATAAATTTAAAACATTCCAGGAGATTTTTTTCCCTAATAAATTTAGGATTTATGGGCATGCTTCACATTAAAATGAAACAATTTTAAATAAATTACTACAATTATTACCTATTAAAAAATTACCAAAAACCTATTTTCTCAAATTTAAAACATATTAAAAATAAACTGTAACAAACATTTTCTATCTCAATAATACTATCAACTATAGAAAACAGTTCACTCAATTTTAAAACCAACCTTCTGAATTCAGCAACAGGTGAAGTTCTTCGCATCAAGAAATTATTTGCAGGAATGGCTGGAATCTCTTCAGGATCAACAGAAAAAGCTAAATCTTCTTCATCTTTATTGCTTGAAGAACTAGAAATTCAAAAGAAAAAGGATATGTCAGAAATAAAAAATGAATGATTACTTGCCTATTTAATATATGTTGTCATATACAGCTCTTTAAAACAAAATCAGGGCAGCCTGGGAAAAACCATTTAGAGATTCCTTTCAGGAACTTTCTCTTAACGCTAAACATACCAACACTTAACACATAACTATTAATACACTTAAAATATAACTATTTCTACCATAGCCATTCAAATGACCAGACTTATGTTTCTGGATTGAATCAAGCTTGCAACTACTTTCAAAAAGGTGAGAAAACTGACATATAATACAGAATAAGTGACTAAAAAGTGACTAAACATTGAAAAAAAAAGCGAATTTTTTTTCTCCTCTTGATTAAAGATGCTATTATTAAGATTTTTCTATTTATTTTAACTCTAAATCAAATGATTCATGCAAGACATGATTTTAGCGTCAAATACGAAAAAGGTTAAAAATTTTGTTTAACACAACTCAACATTGCTTTTTATTCAAGAAAATCTAAAAATTAAATTTTAATACATACAATGCATTAATTTTCTGCATATATTAATGATGTTTTGAAATATGTACATAGCTAGATTAGAGTATTTAAACAAAAATTGTAAAGAAAAAGAAAAAGAGAAATGTGTGCTTTGGCGTAAATTACTTTAATGTATTAAATGTATACTTTTGTACAAATGTAGATTTCAGGAACTTCTTTACAACTTTTTAAAATCCCTAAATTCTGGAAACCGTACGACTAATTACATTTTAATTAGAAAAATAAGATTAGAGCATCACATTTTTGGTCTTTTATTAAGATATTTTGTTATTAATTCAGATTTTCTTATTTCAACAACAGACTTTTGCTGTGATACACCATGAAAAAAGTGACTGTTTACTTAAAAAAGTGACTAAAATTGATCAATTGTAAAAAAAATGACTAAAGGTGAGAAAAGTGACGGAATTGCAAGCCTGTTGAATGTATGAAATATGGATATTGAGAAGGAACTTTATTATAATTAGACAAAATTGTATATTGTCAATTTTTATGCATAAGAAACCAAAGAATTTTTAATTTACTACCCATTGCATTTTTAATGGATACATTACCAATCATTTGAGCGGTTTTGGTATGTTTAGTGTTAATCTGACATCAAATCCATAGTATTTTCCTTTATATTTGTTTTTGTTTATTTTAAATACTATTGCTTAGAAAACTGATTTGATAAATAAATGGGTTTTTATGTTTGTAAACAATGAAAAAATGTCAACAGCTTGTAAGAGTTTGTTAAGGAGAAAAGAAAAATCATAATACATAATTTATCATATGTAAATAATACTGGAGACATTCAAAAAATAGATAGTGAAAGCTTGATCATTAAACAAATAAATTTAATCCTAACTTAAATAACTTCATTTGCAATGTTTAATTTGTAAAAACTTGTAAAATTTTTTTAAAAATTGATTTGAATCAATAAGTTTAATTTAAATTTTAAAAAATATGATTAATGTATTTTTTAAAAAACTTGGATTATTCTAAAGAATGCAATCCACAACTATATTAACTGCATCAGCTAATGATTCTGTAAGTTTTTCCTGAGGTTATTTTTCTTTATATTAATCTGTGATTAATGGTCCCTTTATCTGCACCATTTTTAATGTCATTTGAAGAAAAGAAGAAAAAAAAGAGCCAATTCTTAATAAAACTTAAACACAGAATCACCATAGCAAAGCATGGTAATACAGTTAGTAAAATTATAAAAGCAATGACAGTGAGATGTGAAAATAATATTCTAAGAGACAAAATTTAGTAAAATTATTTTCAATCTTGAAAGAAACCGATAATTATCAAGTATGCATAAAAAAGAAAAAACATTTTAAAATGCCAAGCTAAAGCAACAACATATTACAACAGGATATGGAGGAAACAATAAACAAACTAACCGATTTTTATTAGCCTTTTTTTCTTTTTTATGTTTTTTGCTATGCTTTTTCTTTTTTTTCTTTTTCTTCTTTTCTTCTTCTGAAGATGATGAATCTGATGATGACTCTTTTCGACGCTTTTTCTTTTCTGAAATTATATGAATATATAAATCATTTATTGCAGTATCTAAAACTTTTGTTTTTGCATCATAAAACTAAATATATTTAATTCACACAATAAATATATGCAAGATTTCCTGCATTTTTTCATCTTATTAAAAAACTAATAAAAAGATCCTTATTAGCATTTATTAATTAGCTGTAGATACAATATGTTTTAAGAAATCTGGTTTTAAATAACATACACCCTGTATGTAAATGCCTCGCACGTCCCCAGCTGCACTTTCTAAAGTCTGCACGCCACGTTCTATACCTGCCCGCCTATTTTTACTGGAGCAGGTATCTTGGGTTCGCTTAAAGCCTATGTGGCCGACGATGAAGCACAGTAGCGACAAAACTCTGGGTTAAACATTTATTGTTAAGATTTGTTAAAATATATATACATCGCAAATCATACCCAAACAGGGCTCAAATAAGACCGAGGACAAAAAATAATAGTGCCGAGCGGAAAAACACCTCTCTTGGTCCCAACTCCTTTCAGAAGAATCTCCGTTCCCCGTCGTTCCGACCGGGCATCTCCCTTTTCACTCCTCTTCGTGAGGGCCGGGGGGGAAATTCCCCCCCCCCCCTCGGTCAAATTTTCGCCTCCACGGGAAAAAAATGTCCTTTTCTGCAGCTGGCAGGGGTGGCATCCATCACCCCCCTCATGTTGAACCTTTACGAACCCTCTCTCGGGGGTGTTTGTCTTCGGCCGCCGAAACAAAAACAGGGGCCCATGTAACACCAGCTCGAATCTTGAGTCTAGTATTACACTGTATAAGACTAATTTTTTTTAAGTGGACAATTTTAAAATTTTTTGTGTAATAAAATTTCCAGATGATAATCGATAGGGTGCACTTCCTTCCAGAGACTGAGCCAGTGGAACCAAATCCACTTTTGACTTAAAGATTTGTAACTGGTTTAGTTTTGGAGCTCTGGGGTTCATTTTTATGTTATGCAATGGCTAAAGACATCAGAATTTACTACTTAATGCTGATTCTGAACAGCTACAAACAACTATATCAGTAGCAGTGTTTAAACCTGAGGCAACATCCTACCGATTCAGCTAACTTTCCTACTGCAGCTGTTCAATTCGGTTTGGAGCTTTGTGGTGTACTCTTAGCTACATGATGCTAACTTATCCCTTTTGTGAGATTTAAGCCCATAAATTTCGATACTGAAGAGCAAAATTGGCATAATGAATACTGGTTTTTTCATTCCTTGTCTGGAGGGGGGAAAAGAGGCTGTAGTGCCTCAAACTGAAGCTGATACCCAAGATTAAAACAAACACCGTACCACAATGATATCAATTTTTTAAACCTTGAATTTTAAGTGTTCTCTCTCTTTCAATTCACTATGTTTTTCTTCAAACAGAAATTAGCCAATTACATTTATTCAGAAAACTTCCCCTTCAAATTGATTATCTCTCCTTCCTTCTCATCACTCAAATATGCATTGATGACCCCCCTCAGTCACACAATAGTTGCTAGAATATATCATTGCAAAACTATGCAAATCAATCAACACCCGTTTAAAAGTCAAAGCTCCTCATATTCAGCAAATCACCCCTTCTCTTCTACTTCTCATGATGATCGGAAACACTGCTTGTTGGAGAAATATTCGCTTTCTGAAGATGAAATACAAACAATAACAAAAGTTTTAATTTACTTCAAAAAAAAAAAAAATTCTGTTTCTTTGAATCTAAACTACCATGGTAAAATTTTTAACCCAGAAAGAAGGATTATTTCCAAACACAGAAGTATAATTGAAGAAAAACTGGTATAACAGGATAATTCCAGGGCACAATCACCTCTGTATATAGCAGGGGCGGCCAAGACGTCGACCACAAAGACATTTTAGGTAGTCTGTGCGACCATCCCAATAATGACCTTGGATATTAAGAATTTAATTTATGACTTATGACATAGAATTAATGAATTATCTAAAATAAAAATTTACTACAGTTTACGCTTTAAAACCTAAAACAAACTGTGCAAAATAATACAATGAATTTGTCATTTTACAGTGGAGAATTAAATAGAAACAACTTGACAAAGTGGGATGCTCAGATTATATGGTACTGATTCGATATACACACCGCAGTTTTTGTCACTAAACTTGGCGAATTTTCGGGCGATGTCTGATGTCGCTGGAGACTTTTTCATCAGTAAATTTTTATTTTGTAAATATTAAGGGTTTTTTTTTTAGAAAAATTAGATAATTTATCATTTTTTCTTGTTACCAAAAATAAATATATAAACATGTACGTTACGTTAATTTAGCTCTGCCATTGGTAGACCGTCTTCGATTTTTTAAATGTGGAGTAAACCATGGCCTCCCCTGGTATATAGAATAATATGAAAAGAAAAATAATAATATAGATTCTGTGTATAGTATAATATGAATATGCAATTATTACCTCCTGATTTCAGAACAAGTTCACCACATTGGTTTATTTTCACTTCCTTTAATGGTTTACTGTTTTGGTCCGTTTTTAAATTCTCAATTTCGGACACTACATCATGACCCGAAATAACATGACCAAATACTGTGTGCTTCCTGAAGAGGAAAAAATCAGTAAAAATAAATATTTTAACAGTAAATAAGTAGGTAAAATAACATTAATATTATTAAACGACAAAGCTGTTTGCCCATTTGCCTGACCTAAATTTTGATTAGAGTACCTAATCCATTCACCATAAAAATAATAAAAAATAAGCAAAAATTAAAGGAAATTTTGAATCACTTCTTAATAGATAAAGGCTAATTTACATTACTAAATGGCAAAGCTGTTTCCCTATATTTGCTTGATCCTAATTCTGCAAGAGTGCCAAGTTCATTTATAGTAAAAGCGATAAAAGCTAGGCAAAAATAGACACGGAATTTGAATCCCTTCTTCATAAAGCCTAATTACATGACATATAAGGTTTGAGTACTTGACATGAAACACTATTTTGCAAAAAGTCTTAAGAATATGTTATGGATCTAGCACTTTTTTAGTTTAGCATTTTAGTACAAATTTCAGTCTATGTTGAAGAATCCAAAATAGTAACAAAAGAATAAGAGTTATGCATGCTTAATCTTGAATGAATAGTGTTTGATGTGGCTTAATCAGAAGGAAAATATTAACACAAATAATTCATTTAACATTAAGACACAAAATAAATACAAATTAGCCCTTTTTTTTAATTATAAGAATCTTTTTCACAAATGTGTAACATGCATGCTCAAGTAGTTGAAAGGTAAAAAGTTTTTTCACACTAGTACATGAAAAACTAAAAGCAGACCTTTGTTAAACTCATTGGTTTTATTAGAGTGAATTGGTAAGATGTGGGTTGTGAGAGTGTGTTGTCACTTTAAAGCAAGCATAATATGAAATAAACACTTCAAAGGTTTTACATGATTCACATTAAAAAACTAACACAGTAAAGTGATCAAACATTTGAAAGAAATTTATAAAGCCGAATTTGATTCTTTAGAGAATTGGAGAGAAAAGGGGATATTGGATAAAGAATATTGTTTGTTGAATCAAATTTGCTCTATTCTAAGTAATATGTATGAACTCAGATAGTGCCACACGATTGGCAAATTCAGATTATATTTGACAACAATTTCTGCCAACAGGTCTTCTAGTCTAATCAAATGTACTTAAAATTAGTTCCCTAAGCAACTGAATGCTAGAAGAAAAAAACAAAATAAAATAAGGTACTTTAAGAAATTACTAAAGTCAATGTTTCCTAGCAAAGCTGTCTGTTTTGCAAAGGTAAATCAGGTTTTAAAACTAATTTACAAAATATGACATTCAAACCACATATATCTGGACATCACAAAAAAGAAAACTTTATAGAATATTAACACATTGTTGAGCGGCAATTTTACTGAAAATTTATCTCATGTCACCAGCTATTAGCACAATGTGATTCATAATCACTCAGACAGGGTATCTGCCAAAATAAAATTTTTCAAATCCATGACTTTTCATGACTTTCCCTGATTTAGCAGATCATTTTCCATGACTTTAAAAAGCTTTCGTTAAAAGTATATATGAATAAAACTTCTGATGTACATACAAATAAAATATATGTTTTTAGAGAAATTACAGGAATTTTATCATAAAAAAACTATAAACTTCTTTATAAGTGTTAATAAACTCACATACATAAAAATAAATTGTTGTATCTACATACCTAAGTTTAATCATATAGCCATTTTTCAATCAAAATGTTTCCAATTTGAATTCAGGGTACTTTGGTATTATCCAGGTGACCATGAATAATAGACAAATATAACCCTATAATGTTTATATACAATATTCCTAGCGATAAACTTATATTTTGTGCAAAAATCTCAACTAATTTTTATTAAAAAATAATTATTATTATAATAATAAAATTTTAATCTACAATTTAAGAAAAAAACCAGAATAATATACATTTACCCATAATAATATACTTCAGTCAAATGACAAGTAAAAATAGAATTAAACAATTCAATGCATTTTTTTTAATCGGTAGTTTAGCGGATCCATGACTTTCCATGACTTTTACTCATTTTGCATGAAAAATCAAGACTTTCCATGACAAAATTAATCCATTGTCTAAATCCATGATTTTCCCTGACTTTCCAGGTGCGCGGAAACCATGCCCAGACAATCAGATAAAGCATCCGCATATAATTCATTGAAAAATTCATTACGTTCTGTCATTGGTTTTTTTTAATTTTTTTAATTATTAAATATTTTTTACAACAAAAGATTTGGCGGGTCTTATAAGCGAGAGAAACAGCTTGTGTTATACTGACCAACACTTGAATTGTATGATCACGAACAGAGAAAACAACAGTGATGCGAAAAAAATGCATCATAAGTTTACTCGTGGCCAGTCAACAACGTTTGGCCATAAAAGCACGAGTTAACTTGTGAACGGTCAACAATGTGTTAAAACAATAATAAAATAAAAAATACCCCCTTAAAAACACTAATATGTTAACATGAAATAAGCCTATAATATTAAACCTCAAATTGTACATTTTATGGACAATCTGTAAAAGTTCTTTAATTATGCATATATTTAAGGAGTGCAAAGAAGTAATATATAAAATCTACTAATAAACTTTCAACCTCAAAAAATATATGAGAAAAAAAACATTGTAATGCCAGATCAACTTCATTAAAGAAATTTTGAAAAGATATATTAATGAACATACCCATCTAAATGAGGACTTGGTTGAGTAAGTCTGTAAAAGTAAAAATAATTTATAACAAAAACAGATTCAAAATTACAAGTTCTTATTATAATACATTTTATTAACTATCTTATAATTAATTGCAGTTATTAAATATAAATTTTTCATTCTTATGGTACAAAAATGTTTGAGAAATTTCAAATCACATAGTCTCTAATGATGTATAAAATATATTTAACATTACTGTAGTTATAAACTTATTAATGAAAAGTGGGACAAGCATTATTTGGCATTATTTTTTCTATTGTACACATCAACTACAATCTGTGGAATATGGTGTAAACTGTATGATGTAAATGTAGCACTCTTTTGAAATCACAAGTAAATAATCACTTAGAATAACAATTTCTGCACTTGTTCCATCAAATAATCAATTCACAGCAATAGCATTTAGAAAACAGGCCTTTACTGAGCTTTGGTAGGGTAAATGCAAAAGACAGGCCTGAAAAAGATTTGCCGTTAACCCTTTGAAGATGACTGTATCATGCATACACCTTTTAAATTGGAGGACAAATGTTTTATACGTATATTTAATGGAACATTTAATTAGTATTTCGTATTACCACTACATGTAGCTCTATGTCTGTTATAGTAGAATTTTTCAATATTAGATAATCAACCGAGTCAATTTAACTCCTTTGCAATCCTCTTCTGCCTCTGAAAATTTCTTGTTTTCTCTGCACAATGATAGCACTCCAGTGGATTGATGTAAATGAATATTAAGTAAAATTATAAAGAAATTTAACTTTATTATTAGTTTTTAAAATATAAAAAAATTATACTTCATTTTTTTTAAATAGATATAACTGCATTATATTTCTTTAGAAACTTTTCATAGTATAATAAACTCTAAAACAGCATGTAATACTTAGCCCCATATCAAATTCATAATAACAGTTCTTTACACATATTTGTGTCTAACAAAAGTTTTTCTACAGCAAATATAATTTTTTCTTGGTTCTTTCTGATTTGAAGTAGGGGGAATATGGTCTATAAAATACTTTTTGGTAAGATGTGAAACATCATAGCTATCCAAAACACACTTTGTTTAAACATTTGTCGTTGTAAATTGCTTGTAATATTTATCAATAAAAACTCAAAATAGGAAACAATTTCAAAGTGTTTCAAATGTTTAAAAGAACTGAAATGTAGAAGAATGTGTGTAACAAGATGTTGCTGCCCAGTAGAAGTTTCACTTAAATGCACCAGGCCTATTATGGACACTAAGAGGTTGAAATGTGTTGCATATATGATACACCCATCCTCAAAGCATTAAACTCATTTTTAAGATATCAGAGAAACAATTTTACTATTATTGGAATATTGTGTGAGGTAATAATGCATAAAATAATTAACCTAACCTTAATAGCAATAAACACTTGTCCCACTTCATACTAGATAATTCATTACATGTCAGTTAAAAAAATGAAAAAATTCAATACATACAAGGCGCATCCAGAAAGTAAGTTTCCCTATTTAAAAGAAAAAAAGAACTCACACTTTCCCGGACATATTTATTGCCAACAAGTACAGCAATGTTTCCACTATTTTTCAACATAACCACCACCAGAATTGAGATACTTGTTGTATTATGGGATCCACTTTTGATACCTCTGTTGTAGAACTCTGCCACCTGTGAATGGATTCAGCCTTCCTGTCCAAGAACACTGTGCACATCCCTTTCCATACTGACAGCGCCTGTTTGAATTTGGTCCTGATCGAAGATCCACTACAATGCTAATACACTGACTGCTGCTTGGTTTCTGGGGTAAAGTGCAAAATCCAAGTCTCATTGCCCATGACGATCCTGTCGAGGAACTCGTCGCTGTCATCGCAGAAATGTCAGTGCTGCTCCTAAGCGTTGAATTTTGTGTTCGGGTGTCAGTTTCGGCTCATAGACCTGACAGAGCTGACGATGAATTTCAATTGGCGCAATGCTTTGTGCATTCAAGATCACCGACCGAACCTTGCAGGTGGCAGGAGAAGGAAATAAAGAGTTTCCATTTCGGATCTTTGCTACCCCGCTATTGGCACAAATCGAGACTTTTTAAACCTGCATATGAATAATACATCATAGATCTGTTACACATGTGCAATTCACACGGCTAATTATGTTTACTTTAAAAGGGAAAACATTGGGGAAACTTACTTTCTGGATCACCTTGTAAAAAGGTTCATATTTTCAATATATATCATTAACACTGATATCTATATGAAAAACATTTTCATACCATTTTAGAGTAATTAAAAATTAATTTTCAAGTATAAAATTTTATAGATGTAGAAAATCTTTAAATCAGATCCATGTAATAGTTAAAAACCATAGAAATGATACTAACTTACAATACATATTAGAGCAATGGCCAAAATAACTTATCTCAAAATTAAATTTACTATATGAATTAAGTTTATTATCCCGAAATATAGTCCAAGTACAAAGTAAAATTATAAACTAGAAAATAAAATATACACTAGTTTACTGTTAACAAGAGTGAATTTCTGTAAACATATAATGCGACAATTATATTTTCTTAATAATAAAATCATACATGAAAAATTGGGATCCATTTGTGTTCCTTCCTTTATTTGCCATTGATAGCAGAAAAGCTTTATCATGCTTGATAAGAAAATTTTCATCTGAAATTTTTAAAAATTCAATTTTTTAAACATTTGAAAAGCACTATATAACAAATTATATCAATTTGTAAAATTAATTCTTAACTGCATGAAAGTGTAAGTCAGGCTAAATGAGCACTAATAAAATACTGAATACATACTTTTAATTTATTAACAATGTGTACATATATTTATTGCAATAAAATAAGTGTTTGAAAGACTTGGTGACTTTTGTAAAACAATATCCTTACTTTTCTGGTATTACTGTTTGTTAAATATGAAATAACTTAAATGTTGTATATTATCAGCTTATTAGATTTTAAAACAACTCTTTCTTTCTACAATCCTAGAATGAAGGGCAAACAGGTATGGTGCTGCCTTTTAACTATAGTCTGCATGTTTCGACTCTGCTGCTGACATGGATGTGTAGCCATTTGGAATCAACTTTAAGGTATCCGTCTACGTTGAAAACGTCATTTTTTGCCAAAAATCCTAATTTTTTTTATTTCTCTATTGTAAAATTTCAACTTCTGTTTAAACATCAGTGACAGCTGTCAAAACAAAACAGAAGTAGTGACTTTGGAACTGGAAGTTGTGAATTTAAAGCCTTTTAAAAAGCATTTTTTGGACAAAACTTTATAAATTTTCATGAAGATTAGTTTAAAAATTTTTCTAGTATTTTTAATAATTAGCAACTTTGCAATTAGAAAGTGTGGGGAATTTTAAACATGTATTTTAGTCTTTTCATTGTTAAAGTTGCTTTCATAAACTTCATATGCATTTTTCTCAGAACGGTATTTTTAATAAAATGTTGAAACTTAAAATGTTATTTCTCAAAAAGTTCTTGAAATATTTTGTTGAAAATTATTATGAATGTTTTTGATAGTATTTACTAGTAAATGACCTAAAAGCTTTGAACTTGTATCATTTTTAATAAATGTTACACTCATAGTTAAATCTAAAGGTAATTAAAATTCATTAAAAATTCAATGTGTATGATTTTGAAGGACCAAAATTTTTTACCAAATGTAAATTAAGCAAAGATTTTAAATGATTCACTAGTCCAGAGTATAAGAAATGTGTTGCATCAAAAAATATTGAAATAATTTAATTTATAAAAAAAAATTAGACCTTATGAAAAAACCTGATTTTTTTACTAAATTTCCTTCATTTATTAGAAATTTTATAAAAACTTCTCCAGGAATACATTTTTAAGTGCAATTCTCTATGATAATAGAAAAAATAAATCTAAAAATGTAAAAACATGAACTAGTTTTATGTTTAAAGAAAAAAGTTCTCCGAACGTAGACGGATACCTTAAGCAGTAAGATCTGCTCTAATTAGTCACTGTGATGTAAAACAAATTAACCACAGCATTCTAACATAACCAAAATTCCTTTTATAATCTGTCTATTATTAAGTTCTAGATAGCAAGAGCGAAACAAAAACTGACAAATATGAAGTATGGACAATCACATGTTATAAACACTATAAAGGAGTCATAAGAACTGTGAGAATGAAAAGAAAACATGCTCATCCTCAAATAAAGGAGGGCTTTTTAATATCCATAATTAGGAGCAATACTGCTGAAGATCAAGAGCATAAATGCGACAAAACTCAACAAAAATACACCTTATTGTATGTCAACATACAGATTAACAAGGGTTGTTTTGAAATACACAGATCTAATCTTATGACATAATATGATGACATAATCTTAAATGCACTTTAAAAGACTTTTTTCACTGATAAATACTTCTGTTTATAGATCAATGTATTATCTACTCTCAGAAGAAAGAGAAAATATGAAAAATTTATTTTATTTTAATACATTTTAAATAGAAACACAAAATTATCTTATATTACATCCTCAAAATCCTTTAAAATTAAATTCTGAAGAAAACTTACCAAATATTTTTTAAAATGTCTTTGTAATCACAATTTTTATTCCAATCTATGTTCTTACTATTATAATTACTATTGAATTTGATAGTGGTGCTATATTTTTTCATGGAAGATTAAGATGTAAGATAATAGTAGAGGGAATCATAGTGTCACTTCTCAATTAAGCCGCAATAAACCATTCACCAGTTCTTTAGTGGATATATACAGCAGCAAACACAATTCAGAGTATTTAAATCGTAGCTTACTGTCGATTTTAAAACAGTGATAAATGAAAATTGAAATATAGAGAAGAGTCCCATTCTTAGGTTAAAGGAAATTTATTATTTTTGTCACTTGCTGATTTTGTCTAAAAAAAATCGTTCCTCGACATCACACCAAAAGCAAAATGGCTAAAAATGGGGAATAATTTATTCTCCAAAAATTTTTGGCCCAATAATGCCCACTCAACACCGCACATGGCAAGGTCAATGGAAAAATCCTGCCAGTGGGAACCCAAGACGATTGTCAAAACATATCATGAGTAGGAAGAACAACCTAGGAATTTATAGCGGCAAGCAATGCTCAAGCTGGACAATGGGTGGAAGACGGGAAGAGCGAAATGACAACTGATGAATGATCAGCATGGGAAGATTGAAGGTGACTTGGACATGGACACATTCCATAAAATAAGGGGTCATGATGCTGGCAATTCCTGGCATTCCCTTTTAGATAGAATGTGGCTATACCACATCATTACTAATTTTAAGAAAAAAAATTATTGCTCTTTCAGCTGTCTGAATTATGAAAGCAACATTTTTTACATGATTTTATTAATAACAAAAGCATTAAATCAAGGTAGTTTAACTCATTATGTAATCAAACTGATATCTAAATTCTCAAGATCAGTTCTTTTGTGTTAAACAGCAAATCAGGAATTTAACCTAATACCTTTAATTATTCTCTTCAAACTGACCTACACATGCCAGACCTCTAATCTAAGGGCTGAGAACAGATGTCAACCTCCAATGAAATGATATAAAAACTGTGTTTGAATTTTAGCAATCCTTTTTTGTGTACAGCTAAAAATTTAACTTTCCCGAAGGAAAAAGAGACTATTTTTTCAAATACAACTTTTACCATTTATATAATAGGTTTGGTTTAGAATGTTAAAGTCTACATTTTTGGCAATATGAGAGCTAATAAGACCAAGACCTGCCTAAAGTCGATTCCAAAAGGATATGAACATCTGTAAAGTCAATGTGTCAATGGCCATTTTTTTTTTTTTCAAAATACAGAAAAAGTTTAAAATGCTGAATGAGAAAGATTTCTTTAATCAACGCCTTGAGAAGAAATTTTTTATTTTGTAATAAAACTAAACAAGACAAATAAAATAAGAGATATAATTTTAAAAAGTTACTATTTGCCCAGCATCTTATATATTCTTTATTTGGGTAATTTTTATCTCCACAGTAATCATCCTTTTTCGTTACCACTCCCCTTAAATAAATATAAATTCAGATAATGGTGCCATGCTATTGTTTTTCTTTCCTACTGTGATCTGACAAGCCTATTAGTTTTCATGTGACCATGACCGCTTGTATCGCTAGAGATCTTGTATAAATCAGCCATCGAAATTTGTATGCACTGACTAAAACTTTTCAATTTATGTAAATATAGACATATAAGAAAAGTAGAATATTTTTTTTTTGTGTGAAAACAATATTTTAGGAATAAATGAATACAACCAAATACTTTGTTAATCCTGATGAGTATAAATATTTTTTATTATAATAAAATCCACAAAGATTTTTTTTTAAAAACAGAAAATTTTTATAAAAATACCTCAAATTGGAAACAGTTTTTCAGAAATAAATAAATAGAAACAGAAAGAAATGCTTACCATTAAACTGTCCTCCATAAATGCTTTCCCCACCAGTACCATTGCCTATAATGATAAAATGTCAAATTCACAAATTAATATTCTAAATCAAGCCATAAGATAGGGATAATGTATTACTTAACTGTTTGAAAGAAAAAAAAGGGGGGGTTGATGAGGGTTTTACATAAAGAAGATTTAAAGAGGGTTTTACATAAAGAAAAACATGGAGATAGTAAAAAATATAAAAACTCACACCAACGATAAAATAAACCAAAACATTAAAATATAATTTTCTAAAAACATTATGAATGAAACAAGCATTATCTAACACTAAAACCCTGTGATGGTCATTTTGACCCAAAATCAATTTTGTTTCTGATTTTCTCAAAAGTTACTAATGGAATTGAAAAACATTTCTTGGCTTTTCATAATTTTATACCAACAACAATCTATGCATATAATATGTTAAATACTTATCAGCTTTTTTGTTTTTAATACTTATATCTAAAACCACGATGATGGGTCACTTTGATCTCATTATAATCACAAGCCCAAATTTATAATTTAACGTTTCCGGGAATGGGTTTGGTTTGGATCACTACAGCCTACATTTTTGCAACACAAGGGCTAATGAGACTTCCTGGAATGGGAAATACTTTCATAGTTTTCTTTTCACTGTCCATATGTGAGCTGAACAATATTACAAGGTCAAATGGTCAACTTACATGACCACAGTTTGCGTTTGTCAGAACCTTTCAAAAATAAAGGAAGAAATATTTCTACAGATCTTTTCACAATACTGTTCCAAGTGTTAACAATGAAGTACACTGGTCTAAATTGTGCTAATAAAATGGAATCTGAAAGAATTATCTGTATTTGTGAAAAAGTAAAGATGTAGTTATACAATTATTTGTTACTCAGTCAAGATAATATAACTGGCAGTTTATCAAGGAAAATACAGTAAGAATGTCTTATTGAGCATCTTACAGTCGATATTGACAATAATCACCCTAAAAAGCTTCCCAAAATGATAATTTATAACTAATAAAAATTTGGTATCAACGTTGTCGCCAAATGGCTCAGACATATTTTGTGAAGGCAGGATCAAGGAAATGGCTGGTTCATATATTCTACAATATTTTTTTTATCGTACTAGGGTTAATTCATGGATTTTAAACAAAAAAGTTACTGGAATAAAATTTAGGAGATAGTATCTTCAGCAACTCGTTGAAGCGTTTGTGCCCTATGTATAATATTTGAAAACAGAAATGCTAGACACATACAAAGACAAAATCTGATATTAATGAAGAATCTGTGTAGATATGAAAAAGAGTTTTTCTAACTTTCTAAGGTTGGAAACAAAACTGTAGATATTTGTTCTGGCTGTAAAATACCAGAATGCTGAAAGTATAACGATACATAAAAATAAGTTAGCCAAACTGCACATAAAATGTGTAAGAAATTAAATATTTCGATTAATATTATCTATATATTTATTTTTAATTAAATAAAAATTTTCATATTGTATTATATTATTTTTTTTTCATGTATTATATTATAACAATTTAATGTCAAAATATAAATAAATATCATTTCCATATAAATGCAGAGTACTTTTTGTATAACAACACAGGTTTATATTAATCAGGGTCAATTTAACCCAGCCTGCAGTTTTAGGTGTACCAAAACTGCCTCACTTCTAATGTTAACAAAACAATTAAGGTAAGTTTTATCCCAATTTTCTTATCTTAACCTCCTTAACACTTTTTTTTAATTTTTTATTTATTTTTTTTTTTAAACAAAATTATTTTTAAAATTGTACATTTTCTAAAGAATATAAAAATTCACATCACCAAAAGGATTTCGATAGGAAACAAACCAAAACATTAACTGCAATTTTCTAAAAACATAATGCAGGAAATATCCATTATACTTAGGTAAACAAAACATACCTAAAAGAAGTTCTGACACAATTTTTTTATGAGTTTTAATCTTCTGAATTGCTCAATACATTTTTACAATAGCGTAAAAAACATTGCATTCTTCCTTTATTAATATTTGAAAACTACTTATTAACAATTATTTTTTTTCAAATACTGGTTTACATGATGAATTTCCAACCCTACCCTATGGCAATGGGAAGCATGAGAGACACCAACAGTTTACACATGTCAGTGCAAATTAAAACTTTTTAAAGTTTTCAATAATGTATTTTTTTACATTTAACAATTAAGGAAATATAATTTATTTGAAAGAATTTTTATACCAATGAAATTAAAGAAAATAATTTGTAAATTTTTTATGATAGTAACCAACTATAAAAAAAAAAAGATTGATGATACCTGATTTAGATCATAAGAAAATATGTTCAGAAAAATCAATTTTACATGCAATCATGATACAGGTTAATATACAGGTTGTTATACAGGAAATTAAAATAAATTTTATATACAGGTTAAGCAGTGATACAAAAAAATTTTATTTAATACCTTATAAAAATAAAGAATTACAAAAACTAAGTTTTGGATAATTACAAAAAAATTTTCTTTGCTCTTGTAAGAGAAAGTTCATTTTGGTTTCCTATGAAAGCTCTTAGAAAGGGATTTCATATGATATATTTGTATAAAATCTGTACAGAGATAATACAGAAGATAAAAGTTTAAAAAAAAATCTCTGCTGGAAAGAACGATTATGAATTAGTTTTGCAAGTCAAACAGTAACTACATATAATATCAAGCTCCTTCACAATTTTTATACACTACAAAGCACCTGCATTAAAGTATTTTTTAAGTATGCAAAATTTGAAGTTCATGTAAAATAAAATATTTACCTGATTCAAAATCACCACTTTGAATGACAAAATTTTTTATGACACGATGGAATACAGTGCCTTTATAACACAAAGGTTTCTTAGTTATTTTACCCAAGCCTTTTTCACCTGCAGAAAGAAAAAAATTAACTCCAACAATTGCTTGGTGGTCATATTTGTGTATTTGAAAATCCTTATGTATTACAATTTTAACACAAAACATACAAATAGTATTACTGTAAAAACAAGAAAATTTATTTATATATTTATATATATATATATATATATATATATATATATATATATATAAGGGGTCATACTGAATTTTAAAAAAAAACTTAAGTAACCAATCAAAAATTTTTAAAATGATGATCCCTAATTCAAAGTAAAAAAAATCATCCAACAATGAAAAAATAAAATAATATAAAATAAAATGAGAGAGAGACAAAATAAGATTTGCTGATTTTTATTTTAAACAGAAGTAATAACGTAGCTGTTTTTAATAAAGGCTTGTGTATCTGCTTTTGAATAAATTTACAGTTAAAGCATCAGAGGATGAAGATGGGGAACAAATTCTCATTTTCTCATTTTGTTATACTCATTTATTATTATCAAAGAGTTCCCTTTTTAAAATCGTGTAAAAACTCACATAATTTCAAACTACCCGTTTTTTAGACCTGACATATATATTTTTATTACTTTCGGTTTAAGATTTTATTCTCCTGGTAATTCTGCTTAAGGAACCCAAGCGAATATTCTCGAATGTCCTCTAATAGAAATAGTTCTGACTCCATATCTAAAAATAGAGTTCTAAAGCATGGGTTACATCACCCACATAACTTCAAGTAATAGCTGATTGGTCAGCAAAACTGACTATTTAAGCAGATGTCTGGAATTTCAAAACTGTTTTTGTATAAATTTTTGTATAAGGTTTCATATAATGTTTTGATAAGTCGATGAATTTTCCAGTGTCTTGATAGTGTTCTCATCATGAGGTTCCACAATTGCAGGGCGGTGATAACCATCCGGAACCCCACTTCATAATTTATCAGTATCCATATTTACTATAATTATGTACTTTTATTATTCACTGTGCCACCAGTGACTCCTATGGCAGTCAACGTGTTAATAAGAATAATGAATAGAATAATACAAATAAAAGATGATGATGCTGAAGTAGATTTTTTTTAAATATTTTTTCTCTCCATATTCACACTGATGTCTGTGAAAGTAGAAATAAAATGTTACACAGTGTACACACACTTAACAGTGTTTAGTTTTCAAAGTTTTGATTTGAGGGAATATTGGCCATTTATTGTCTTTAGAGACATTGTCGCAGTTTGACTGCTGATTTCAAGCTGAAAGTTGTTCAGAAGGTAGACGAGAAAGTGGTAAGAAATTGACGCAAACAATAGGAAACATTAAAAATATAAGAAGTGATCCATTCATCGTAGAAAAATACAATTGCCTGCATTAGAAGACGATTTACATAGCCAGGTTCTTGAACAGAGAAGAGTAGGACGCTCTGTTTCTTCCTTTTAAATTCGTCTCCGAGGTTATGACAAAAGAAATGATTTCAAATTTTAAAGGTGGAAATAATTGAGTCTCATTCAGACTTTTTGGCACTCTACTGTACTTAGGTTTTTATTCTAAAAATGATTTAATATTGTCATACTAAAATACATATTTTTGCACGTACAGTCTGCAGATTATCTATTGGTACGGACTATCCGATGATTTATGAAATTTTTTAAATAAAAAATCACGTCTGCGCACTATATGTGCAAAATTACAGTACTATGATTTGTAGCATTTATATGTAAAGAATAATTATGAAAATAAATGTTTAAACTTTGTAAGTGATGGATTTCTTCAATTTTGTAATTAATACTAACATAGTTTAATTAATTTAATTTTATTATAATTTTGTTATCAAGGCATCTTTCCATCTATAAAAATTTCTCATTTTTAATATGTTACAAAATTTGATATTACTTTCGAAACATTTAAAATATTTTAATGTATAATTTATAAACTTGTATGTGCCAGACCAACCCAAGTTTAAATTTTATTTACTAAATTTCATATTTTCACTGTCTGGAAAGTTTTGATGTTGACAGCCACAACATCAACCTTTTTTGATGGGGGGATAATTTTTAAGTATATTTTTATCACTTTCAGTTTAAGATTCTATTTTCCCAATAATTCATCTAAAGGAACCCTAGCGAATATTATCAAATGTTCGCCGGTAGAAATCCTTCTGGTTCCATGCCTAAAAATAGAGTTCTAGCACGAGTTACATCCCCCGTGTGACTTCATGTAATAGCTGATTGGTCAGCACAAATGACTAAGCAGATGGTGGGAATTTCAAAATGGTTTTCGTATAAAGTTTTGTATAAGATTTTGTATGATGCTTTCATATGTCGATGAATAAATAATGTTAGATTGAATTTTGCAGTGCCCTGATTGCATTCTCATAGCGAGGTTCCACGACAGCAAGGCGGCAATAACTGCTCAGAACCCCACTTCATAATGAGACAAAAAGCCTTATCATACATATATATATATATATATATATATATATACCCTGCTTTTATAAGTCCATTATAATTCTGACTAAAAATAATTATTAAAATACCAAATTTAATTGTATATTTCACCATTTAAAATATAACTAAAATTTTTACTATAAAAGCTAAATAAAAGATAAAATAATTTTTAAAAGATAAATAAAAGATAAAATAATTTTAACTTTTTCTAATGAAAAAAAAACTAACAAAATATTTTATAAAATGACAAAATGAAACATTCATAAGCTGAAATAAATTAAGATATAAATTTGAAAAATTAAAGAAACATTTTTAAGACATGTATTTCTTACCAGTGCAGAGCGCACGGAAATTCTCACATGTAACAGGACATATATCAAAAAATAATTCAATGACTATTCGCCCAACTGAAAAGAGATAATATTTAATATTAGAAAATAAAACAGCCAAAATATTAAATTAATACTACAATTAATCAGGAAGCAGAAACTATACCTGGTTCATGATCAATTTCTATATCAAGATAGCAACGTGGTCTATACCCTTCTACTGTCATTTTCAAGCCTGAAACTTAAAAAATTAATACAATTTTACAAATGAATATTTACCAAATTTACTTTACAAGCTCTTTTCTCATTCATTAGATCAATACAATTTACTTTGCAAAAATTTAAATTCTTTAGCATTCTTTAGTTAATACTGAGAGTTAAAAAAGCCTTAATATTCATTTATATTACAACATACATACTATACCTTTGCATGTTGCAATATTAATTTTTTAAGGATTTGTTTTAAAATAATGAACTTATTTTTTAAAAGTTTCTATACAATTCATATAAATATTCACTTTTTTTTTTCCATACAGATTCTGTCAATTGCCTACTATTAAAATATTATTTCTTCTCTTACCAGATAAACGATTAAAATAATTTATTATGTGATCTAACTTGTATTATTTTTTAAACACATTAAGAATGATATTACAATTTTTAAATTCTACACATTCTAAACTGTTCAATTACAATTAAGATTACTAAAAGAGAAAGATACTTTCAATTCATATAAACAAAAATGGCTATGCAGAAGATATGATTTACAGTTCTCATGCTGTATGGCTGACATTACAATAGGAGAAAATTAACAATCCTCAACTTTCAGACATAGTTTGTTAACACTTGACTAAGTTACTATATTACTTCATTTTCCATTAAATTATTAAGTCAAAGAGGGTAGATTTAACCACTTTAAATCTTTCCTTCCCCTCATTTTTTATGTATATGTAAAGTGTTCATGATTTGACTTTAATTAAACAAATTAGACAAATGTAAGAACACCAGATATTGTAAGTATTTCATACCCTGCACTTGAAACTTGAGATATAAGATATTTACCAGTAGAATATCTGCATATAATTCTCTGTTACATCTTAATATTCTTACTGACATAAAAAAAGTAGAGCGAGAATGAAACTGAACATTGCAAGACAAGAACATAATTTTTTTCTAGTATTGTGTATGCATTAAAGACCACCATAATTTAGAACTTCTACAGGGAAGTTATAAAGGATAAGCAGGAATATAATGGTTTCATATGAAAAAAAGTATACAGACTTTCTTTACACAATTTTCATTAAAACGTATTTATGTCTTTAGCTAAAAAATGTACATGACACAATTCTTGTTTCCAGATAATTCATTGCCGTTTAGTTACCAGATATTTACTATTATAACAGATTATTCACATAACAAATCATCACATTCAATGAATATTCATATTTTTCAATGGGACATTTTGTATTGAAAAATAATATTAACAGCTTATATAAAAATGACAATTTATATATCACTGATCCTGGTTAAGACATTTTAGTCAGAAATTTAATCAACAAGAACTAAACATCGAAAAAGATGATTCGCAAATGTAAGAAGATTTTCAATGAGATATTTATTTATTAAAGATTGGATATTTAACAAACCTATTCAATAATAAAAACAAGCAAATTGTTTCAATCGTAATTGTGCATTTTAAGTCACAATAAACATCACAATAACTCAGAAATGAGAAGAGTCGGTTCTCAGTCGGTTTTCAGCAAAACTCATGGAACTGCTGCCATCAGATAAATAATAAATGTGTAAAACATATTCGTATGCTCCCCTTCCCTCTTCCAAATATCATTAAAATATTAGAAAGTTTCTGCCTTCACGCAAAGTTAACAGCATTTTTATTTAAAGAATGACTAAGTACATTTCAACTCAGACTATTTTAGTAGAAATAAAATATTTTGATTTGAGTAAAAATTCACTTACTAATATAGGGGTAGTGGTGGCCGGTGGTAACGTATCAACACATTCATGATGACCAGAATGTCCCCGCTATGACCCCAGTTAGGACACCCGAAGGGTTTTTATATCAAATTATTGTGAAATTATATTATAAAAATATTAAATAGTTTAATAACTTTATAATAGTTTAATAAAACTATTTTTACATCATAAAAGAGAAAACAGACATTCGAAAATTTTCCTTTTTCAAGTGACATGTTTGATTTAATAACTACCTAATATTAAAAAGTTAATAAATAAATAAGCACAATTTTTTATTTGTATAGTATCAAGATGCGGATAAAAGCTTACCTTCATATTCACCCTTCTTTAATGCTCAACAGAATTGGTGACGAGAAAAGTTTAAAGTCCATTTAATGCAGTAGCACAATTGCAAAACAAAACCTTTAATTATTTATATTATATTTAATACACTCAAGGACCAAAACATTATGACCACCTGTCAATAAGGAGTTGGCCTACCTTTGGCGCGTAACACAGCTTCAAACCGCATATGGCAAGGATGCCACAAGTCCTTGGTAGATGGATAGAGAGAGATTGTACCAGATGTTTAAGCAACGGTTGCGCAAATCCAAGATATTGCGAATGGGTGGTCTTTGAACTCTGAGCTGCCGTCCTAGGATATCCCAAATGTATCCTATCAGAATGAGATCCAGTGAGTTAGGCGCCCAGGACATTAACTGGAATTCAGCATCATGTTCCTGGAACCACTCCAACACAATTTTAGCCTTGTGACACGGGGTGTTGCCCTGTTGGAACATTCCATTTCCAGCTGGGAAATAGAGGTCATGTAAGGGTGCAACTGGTCCGCAATGATGTTCAGATACCCTGTAGCATTCATGGTCTGCTCTACCAGAAACACGGGTCCCAGAGACTCCCAAGAGAATGTCCCCCAAAGCATAACGCCGCCACCACCGGCCTGTGTATGATCTACTGTACATTGAGGGAGCAACTGTTCACCTGGTAGACTGCGTATCCTGACACGGCCATGGACGTGATGAATGACAAACAGTGATTTATCTGACCCGACAACTTTCTCTCACTGATCCATCTCCCAGTCGCGATGTTCCCGCCAACGCCCTCTGTAGGGGCAGTTGGCGATAACGTTTGGTCAGTAAAGGCACACGAGTGGGACGTTTGCTGCTTAGCCCCATATCCAACAGTGTCCGTTGAACAGTGTGCTCCGATACTCGTACAGTAAAGAGTAAGCCACAGTGTTCCAAATCAAATCTTCGGGGAAGGTAGTATCATCAAAAGAGTCAGATTAGGAAAAGTGAGATATCTACTGAAGTTTATAATTAAAACTATCGAAAGCTGACCACCTAATCCACCACATCTAATAGAGGGAGAATGCGAAGAATGCGTCAACCCCAGAGTTATCTTTTTAATTACTGTTCTACGCGACTCCCGATAGAACTGATCGAAGAACTTTAAAATAACATCTATTACTTTTTTTATAGATAAATAAGTTTTCATGTTACAATAAAATAACTCTTAAATCTATATGTTCTATTTTTCCATACATTATTTTTAAGATTAACTGTGGAAGATTTGTCATTTAAAATATAGATGGTGTTGCCAATCGAGTATCTCGACTGTTATTTCCATATACATCTTTCTTCAATGTACAACAACCGCATCACGATGGACGAATGGTAGAGCGCTGCTCTTCGGAACCGGAGTTCGTGGGTTCGAATCCCGCTGCTGGCATGGATGTTTGCAGCCGTTCGGAATCAGCTTTAAACTGTAGGTCCCGGTCTCATTAGCCCTCGTGTGCAAAACAGTAGACCGTAGCGCTCCAAATCAAATCAATGTACAACAAAGTTGTTTCTATAGATGTATCCTTCATAACTATAGAATAACATGTGCGTGGAACATAAAACCCTTTTGGACATTTTTTAAGCTTTCTATTCCATAAATCTTTCTTAATATTTCCCTATATTAGGTCCATTGTCAGGGACTTGTCTTCTAAATCACTTTGCCTCAAATGTTAACATTCCAAATTTGTCAAAATAAGTTATGGTTAGCCCAGACCATAGACTAACACGGAAAAGCAATAATAATTGGTTTTGTTTAATTATCCTAATCATGTACTAAATATTCAATGCTTAACATTGTTCTTCTTCAATCCCTTGACAGTACCCTTTGGGGTTTCGGAAAAACATCATACTCTTTACAACCCTAAGCTTAATATTTCCTTGTTATTTTTTTAGATAATAAAAAACGCATCTAAAATCGAAGTGACCTGTCACCATTGGCCATAGAGCATATGATGACTATGTCAAATTCACGACTAGTCGGCCGCATGCATCGCAAAAAACTATTTTTGGTGATCACCCAGTGTAATGTTATGTAGCAAAACTATTAACCCTACACTGCAGAGTTTTTCTTTCAAAACTACATTTCATACATATTTGGATCTAGATAAATCCTTGGCAATACTTGTTAAATTCTATGTACTATATTTCTGAGAGCTCTTGCAATTATGATAGCTTGAGATGTATTCCCTTTTTTAATAATTAAAATATTTTTAGATTTGTTTTTAAAGCATCTGATTTTATTATCTGCAATTTTTTGAGATGATTAATGTGATCAGTTAAACATGACCATATTATTATTAGGTTTTGCTTTTTATTTACTTTAGCGAGATTTCCTACAAGTCAACTAACTCACAGTACACGTTTCATGTTTATAAACTGATCAAAACATAAATTGGTGTCGTTCTGGCAATTGTTTTCAAAAGTCTCCAAAAATAAATCAACAAGCCCTGTAAACCTGAATTCTACCTTAGTCAGGGATGTGATGTGCTATGATTAGAGATGTAAAAAACCCGGAATTTTGAAGAGGTGGGAACAAACCTGGAAATTTTGAGGAATAAACCCGGAATTTTGAGAAGAAATCATTTTAACAATGTTTACATTTATTTTTTCAACAATGGCTATTTAAAGAACTAGCATATTATTTATAACAGATTTTTTTTTTTTTTTACTTTTGGCAATATATATATATATATATATATTCATGAAATAATAGCAATGAGCATTTAAATGATTTTATAGTAGTACTTATGTCATTAATGACCCTGTAAGTCTTATCAAACACATAACTGTTTGCTTTAATTATAATGGATGATATAATAATTACATACATTATTTTTGATCATTATTTATTGTGTAAACTGCTTTATGCTAAACTTTTTCCCCTCCTTTTATAATATAAAAATCACTCATTAAATTTAAAATAACAGTTTATTATTTTTTATAATGCATATATCATTTAAAGGTGTCATCCAATGACAATATTGCATTTTGTGTCCAATTCCTACACACACACACACACACACACATATATATATATATATATATATATATATATATATATATATATATATATAGAGAGAGAGAGAGAGAGAGAGAAAGGGAGAATGTTATCGAAGAAAAATAATGATTTATGGGTTATGTGACACTACAAATTATTGCCTAATATTTATGTAATAATAAAAATATTAGATATTTCTCTAAGGAAAAATAGACTCATACCAGGGCCGTAGCCAGAAATTATTTTCAGAGGGGGACCAAGGGAAAAAGACACCTTTTGTCTGTGAATGATACTTTGCATTTCCGGAATACAGTGCCAGAAATACAGTGCTGTATTTCCGGCCAGCGGCTCAGCAAGACTTTTATGGTATCAGCGGTTTTTTTCTAAAAAAATAACTGTCTATGTTCATGAACAACTAGGCAGATATCACATACACACACAGTCGTGAGACATTGTCTATCTACAAAATAGTCTTTCAAAATTTCGGGGGGGGACCATTCCCCCAAATCCCTCCCCTTGCCTACGGGATTGACTCATACTTTCATGCTAAACAGGATACCTTGCCAAATAGAGTTGGTGAATCCCAGTTATTCAATTTTTTTGGCTGTTTGGCTTCCTTACACATTTATTCATTACAGTTGCCAGTTAACTATTAATATCAAATCATTTATGAAATGTAAAAATTGTCTTGTGTGATTAGGATACAAATAAACAAAATACCTCAAAATTTTCATGTTTTAGAAATTTTCAAAATTCTCTTCCCAAAAAACTCGGTTTTTTCCACTGCTCACAACTCTAGCTATGATGCAGAGAGGCAGCCACATCAGCAGGTCCTGATCATGACAATCGTCTGAGCAAAAATCCATGAGACCCCTTCCCCTTAACCTACTATTAATTGAATGAATTGAAGAGATGGAAGGAATGATAATGACTCTTAATTATTGTTTCAAACTTTAAATATGCATATTTTGACAACTCTATTTTTGGCGCAACTGGAGGTTTCTGGAATCTTCCAACTTCAGAACTTTCTCGGAATTTCAGCAAGCTTATAAATAGGCACTCAGATTGAGATGTCAGCGTGTCATTAACTGGAATCTGCCGACAGTGGTTGTCCCATAAGCTACGTTGATTCCAGTTAGCAGAGTTGCATTTAGCCCCGCCGTGCTTTACTGTTTTTAGTGCTAGCTCTGTAGCAATGTTTAGATGTGCTCTGTGGATTAGATTGTTCCAGAGTGAACTGGGTTGTTTTCACTGTTCTTGAAGTGAAATATTTTGAACTGTGAACTTCTTACTTTTTTGTTAATAAATTTGTGTTTGTATTTTCTCGTCCATTCAATTCCCGAACCCTCGAGTGAAGCCCACAACAATATTGTTATCCATGCAAATAATAGGCATAAAAAGTTTGACTTTGTTAACACTTTTGGGTTTTTATAAAACATAATTATTTTAATTTATACTTTTCTGTTTTAGAATTGTACAACAATGCACAAGTGAAAGAATTTTATTCTATTAGGTTGTTCTGAAGTTAATTTCCTTTTATTTTGGTCCATGAAAATTAACTTTTTTAGTATGCAGCTATTAAGTTACATAGCAACAATTTTGCACAATATTCAGCTATTAATGTGGTATAATATGGTTTAGAATGCAGTTCTCTGGTTAAATTTTTTCCCAAAATATTTTGTGGGAAATGTAAAATGAAATTTAGGTCCTTTTGAATGAAATGAAATTTAGGGTAATCTGGAAGAACTGGACATTTTCCAATTTGCCCATATGATTTGGCCCTGTGCATCAGGTAGCTTTGCAAGTGGGTAGCATTAGGAGAAAAATCAAAACATTTAAAAGGTAGCAATTTCGAAGACTGGCTTCATACTGAGAAAATCTACCGCATAGCCCTTAACTTTATATATATATATATATATATGTATATATTTGGGATCAGGCCGGCGAGAAGTATTCCTAACCACATTTAACATGATATATGGAACATTTATTTAAAAATAGGGCAAGACACTAATTAATGGAGATAAAATAACTAAACATAAAAGGTTTGATTGGGCACTATCGTCACCCAGCACACCGATAAAAATAGAACTAATTCTCAAGTTGCCCAGAGTTCTGTAAAGCTTCCAAAATTGCTACCAGAAAAATATTTAGGTAATCTTACAAAATTCAATGATTTTAGGAATAATTTTGAAAACACAATTCATAATAACGAAACTCTTCTATAAAAATTTGCATATTTCAAAATACTACTTGTAGGTCCAGCTAGTAACGTTCTAGCAGTTTTAGAATTAAATTAAGAAAATTATGACAAAAGTTTAAAGATACAAAGTTTGGAAAGAAAAAGATATAGTACGTCAATTTAAAAACTGTTCGGAGTTCAAGCAATGTTAAAGGAAAAATGTACGATGATATTGAAATTGCTGTTCAAAATATGGAGGCACAAACTGTAAGATTCATTTTGACAATTATTAATTCCTGTTTCGTCACAATCGATACGAGAAGACCCGGTGCTGGAATTTAATAGAAGCAAAAAATCGAGAGAGAAATAAGAGTGTCAGATTTGACTTTTATTAAAACTGAAGCTGAGTATCGTGAAGTTTCTTTTTTTGATCCACGAAAGGAAGAGTACTGTTTTATGTTCTGAAAACTCACAGACTGAGAGTGAAAAGTACTTCAGAAATGTATCCAAGGCTGCTAGTTTTAATACTGTTGATATCCATGCATGCATCTTCTGTGAGAAATTTCACGACTCATTATTGTGTAATGAGTGTTGAAGGGTGTAAATTAGGAGATGAGATATTTTATGCATGGATATAAGAAGATTCTTTAAAAATACCTTAATAAACAGAGGATCACTGCAATAAAGCATGGGAATACAGATAATAAAAATACATAGAGGCCAAGCCTAGGGGTCATCTGCTTGGTTCCTGCTTATAAATTACAATGATTTATTCTTGAGATTGCATCAGTTTTCAATCTTCATGGTTCCTTGCTCAAAGTGATGCTGTCAATAACCTTAGCCATGGACCAGTCACATAGTTTGATGGGGTAAATCGGACCTGATGTTGGCATTCCTAAACAAGGAGGATCAGTGGCAACAGCAGCAGTTATGTAAGTAAAATGTGGTATAGATATCTCTGAAGTGCACACCTGATTGAGAAGCAATTGAAGTATACTAAAATATACCCCTAAAGTAAAATATATCCCTTTTTCAAGCATTTCTTAGAGAGACAGAATATTCCCAACTTTTTTAATAAATGCTAAGTTGAGTATAACAAAAAGTTGCAATACTTGAATTTTTTTTAAAGTATAAACAATAAAGTTAATTTGAAATTCTAACAAATAATCACAAGTAAGTAAAACAAAAGAATTTATTTTTATATGCTTGTTTGAATCAAATAATTTGAAAATCATAATTTTTATATTAATGATACATATATTTTAAACTTTTCTTATTAAATAAGGACTAAAATATATTTCAAGTCAAATAAATAAATGCATTAATAAATAAAACAAAGAAAAGTACACACATTTTATAAGTAACAAAAGTGTATTAATTATTTAATAGTTTCATATAAATATATTTAAATATCAAAGTCAGTAAAAATAAGTTTTTGAAGTTCTAATAAATTGTTTTTTTTTCTTTCAAAGAATGAAGAAAAATATTGTAAGAATTAAAAGTAAATAAATGTATAAATTTATGTCAATAAAATATCAATATAGACTGAAAAGTAATTTTCATTTAAATTCTCCAAGTGGAGATTCAGGTCAAATAATATAAAAAATGACTTTGTTCGTCGTCCTTAAAACACCTTCTGTACCTTGCTACAGATGGTTGTTTTAGGAACAATCAAAGTGTCTTTTAGACATAAAATAAACACTTTGAAAGTCTTATTACTGTATATTACAGTTTCCATTTCTGAAAAAGCTAATTAAAGTTTCTGCAAATACTTATGACCTAACTCTTCTAGTCTATCACATTAAGCAAAAATTGACTCAAATGTCATTGCACAGTTAAAAAATATTATTTTTCATTCATCACTTTGAGAGGAGTGAATACATTTAACTTTCATTTCAGGGGACTTATTACCAAATAGGGATTTATTATCAAATATAGCCTAATTATCTTTTTTTTATTCTGTGAACCCCAATTATATCGATATGAGTGATATAGTCTATTTTAACAACATATATATATATATACTAGCAAGTTTGCCCATGCTTCACTACGGTGAACTTAATATATTACTTTGAAACAAAGATTTTTTTTTTCGTGAATAACTCTCTAAATTTGTCACAGTTCAGTTCGAGATATTGGCATATTTATATATTTCTATCATAAGCATATTATAACATTAATCAGTTTTTTTAATCGAATTTGTGTCTTATTAAATTTGCTCAAACTTTTTTATGGTAGAATATAAGTTTAACTCTGAATTACATTACTGCATTACTACTGTACGTTGATTAGCAACATTAATAGATCTTGCCATATTACGTGGTAGAATAGGAAGCAGAAGTTTAGACAGCAACCGTTCCAATTTTGCTGGTATTAATAAATGTTGTCCAAAATTAAGGAAATTTATGATAAAACCACATGGTTTTGTATGAAACAGAAACACACATTCATATCGACAACCATATGAATATAAAGATAACTATATAAAATGATAGGTTTTTATTTGCCTATGAGAGTCACTGAAATTTGTACTTTTTGTTGTTAGAATATTGTTGATAAACATTTCATTGTAAAAATTAACCAAGAATTAAATTTAAAATTAGTTCTTATATAAAAATTCTATAATTTGTGTCACATAGAAATGAAAGTTAACCATTTTATATCTAAATTTCCAGGTCAAATTGAATGGATACTACGCAGACGATGTTTAAATAATTTAAAATAAGAAATGAATAAATGAGATATTTAAAGGAATAATGTCATAATGATGAAAAATATCGTTTACACCTATTTTATTATGTGATAAATTAAAAATTTTAATCTCCTGCTTTTAACCAAGGAAAACCGCGCTTAAAACAATGACATGGGATTAACGGAATGACATCACATTGCTAGAAATTATTGCTTCTTTCACTTAGTTATGATGCGATAAATTAAAAAGATAATCGTTTGCATTTAACCGGGGAAAATAATGCTTGGAATAATGACATGAAACGCTTGAAAAAAGGGCTAAAGAATGGATTTCGAATGTTAAAAATTAAAAAAACCTTCCCAGGAATATACCTAATAATTTCCCAAATTTTCACGGCGATTGGATGCATGGTTTTTGAGTCTATTGAGTAGACAGACAGACAGACACAAATTCATTTTTATATATATAAATTAAAGTCTTCAATTTTTTTGGTTTATTTTTTTAAATTTTAAAATGACAGATACCAAGTTTTGGTTTACAGAATAAAGCAGATATCTTACTTCAATTTGATATAAAAATTAAGCTCCTAATTTATATATTTCAAAAGTTATTGTGTAAGTGAATCAATTTCTTTCTTTCCATTTGATGCATATTTTTTACATTGGTTTAAAAAATATACTACTTGAAATGACAAAACTAAATAAGTTTTTTAAAGCTAGAGCAATATTAAAGAATTTATAAAAAAATTCATTCTAAAAAAAAAAGGAGCAGGTTTTTATTTTATCATGTATAAAAAAGGCTATTTTAATGAAAATGTCTCTTAAGGTACCGTCCCCCTCAATTTTAAGAACTCCTTTACTATGAGAACTTTTGATGATGCTATATTAATATAGAAACTATTAAATATGAGCTAAGTAAAACCAGCTTCGAATAAAAGGCAATCTCAGCCCTTAGGTAATACCTACTGTGAAAAGTGAGGCACATGTGCTGAGCTAAAAATAGATTTTGTATGTCTATGTTTTTCATTAAAGTAAAAGATCAATTTTTCAATAAGAAAATATTTGGATTTATCAACATCATTTGGATTTCACACATTTTGCTAAATAAAAAACTAAATTAAATTCCATGACTGAACTACTGTACACTAACTTCAGTGCATTTACAAAGAAAAATCTATAGACATGATATAGGTAATATTAGACTGGATATTAGAATTGTGATAAAAAATTCTTATAACTTCTAAATAACACAGTTTTTTTTATTGTCTATGAGGAAATAAATGAAAACAAATTTTAAAATATAAATGAGATTTTTATCAAGGCTAGTTTCAGTTCCTCAATAATTATAAGGTTAATATAAAGAAAATCACCTAAGTAATAATATTTTAGAGCTTAGTTTGATAAATGCTAATTGTTTGTGGCTGATAGTAAAACCATTTCATAATTAAGTCAATAAATAATTTCATAAATAATTTTTCAATTTTTGTGCACTATAAATACAAACATATGCATCATAATTACATCCACATTAAAAATTTCAAAGTAAGAAAGATTCTATATAATTATAAATACATACATCAAGAAATACTTCACCACTTACGTACACATTATCACCTTTTATATACAAAGCTATTTTAAGTTAATTAGATAACACATTTGTGACCACTGATGTGTTTTCACATCATTTCAAGATCCAAGTTGCCACAATGTAAATTTCTGTCATTTTAAATTATATTTCTCGCTGTATGAATTCAAGTCCTTCAATTTCTCTTTCTGAATGTGGCAACATTATCACATGTGTCACAGAAAATGGAAGAAAGAAATGCAATCTAGACAGTTCTGTTATTGTTTTATTTAGGTTGTATTTTGATATTCAGTGCTTTTATATATGAACTTGCTGCCATTAAATTTTTCTCTTTTTTCTTTAAACAAATTTTGTGGCAACAAACCTCAGATTTTCATTCTTTTTACTGGTACTAAGAAATATAAATGTACAAAAATTGCTAGTTACAATTTTTTTACTATGCAATAAGAATGAATAGTTATGTCTTAGTAGCTTTATATTTTATTGAGTTTACAGACAGAAAAAAAAAATGAAAAACTGTATTAATCGAAACTGAATTAAAATTAAATTTAATTTAGTTAGACTATTTAAAAAATTTCAAGATTATTTTTCTGGAGAAAAGCAAAAAGGCCAAATGGCAGAATGGAAAAATATAACTATTTTTAAAAATAAGTTAAAATAACTTGTATTACTTATATTTTTGTTAAGATAAGTGAAAATAAGTTAAGCATTTTTGAGTAACACTAAATTTTGGAGGCATGGGAAACTTCAAAATGAAGCACGTAAAATAAAAACAAAATTTCCTATTAAATTCCTTTAAATTTAAAAGTATACTATATTTCTAACTTAACAGGACCCCCCCCCTTTTTTTTCCTTTTTGCTTTTAAAATTACAATTTAGAATTATCAGTTTCAGATTAGAAGCATATGCAACAACAAATTTAACAAATTCTTACATAACCTTCAAAATAAAAAAAAAAATTAAAATATGTGTCCAGAACAAACATCTACACAAATATATACAGTTTTATAAAGAATAGTTCAAATTTTAACATAAAAATGATAAAGTGATTTTCACCACTTTAAGCTGGATATAATTTAAACTTAAAACTAGAGTTTAGAATATTAGTAAATATGAAATACTATAGTTGTCATTTATTACATGATGCTCATTTTTTATTTATTTTATTTATATTAAGAGTCCTATTTATTTTACAAATTTTTGTGTCTAACAAAATTTTTAGCAGAGAATAATTAGTTGAATTTCACTTTTTATTATTTATCTCATTTCTGCTTATAATTACAGCCTTTTTTTGATTGTAGTATAAAAATTTAATCTGAGAACTTTTCACAAAGATTTCATATTAATAGAGTTAGTATAGTGACAAACTATAATAAAACTTGCAAAATTCATATGAAAATATAGAAATATGAGTTCTTTGTACAAAGACTTGTATGTTGTTTTTATTTGAACATACATATCATAAAAAATCATTATTTAATGGGAGACTAAAAATAGCAATAAATAATTAAATTGTGAATTTTGTTTTAAAGTGATACATAATAAAAAACATATAAGTTAAAGACATTAACTATATTACTGAATATAATTACTGACTTTATTAACTGCATTATTAAGGCCATCAAAATCATACAACATGGATGTAAAATGCCTCACACATATACATATATACAAGAATACATTTATTGAGAATAACTCTGATATATCTAACAGAAAGCTCTCTCATTAAAGGCCATTTGACCAAATGTATTTTTATTAATAGTTGATATAAAGACAGTATAAAGATTTTTTTAAGTACAAAAGTATGTGATTTCATTTTATCACAATACAATGTCCTTTCATAAAATTAACCATCAAAAAATCATTGTGTCACAGAAAATTTATTAAATATTAAACAAACTTTAACATATGAAATAGTTTCAGTTTAAAATATGATACAAAATGAATAGGTACCAAATGGTAAAAATACCTCTATTAAAGAAAATACAAGTTTGTATAAAGTCTTTCTGATGCATTCAAATGAAGAAAAACAATAAGACTTGTAAAATAACGCATGAAAATCACAAAAAATTTAAAGTAGAACTGCATAAACACATAATTACATGACTAATTTAACTATGATATTTTCCATAAGAGAGAAAAAGAATATTTATAAATATATATATAAAATAAATGCTAAAATCAAAAGTTAAATTAAACAGAAAACATTCCTTTCATTTCTATAAAGTAATTTACAAAAGTAAAGAAAAATAAAGAATAAAATAAACTATATAATTTTACAAGCAACGAGGAAACAAATTAACCTCTATAAATAAATAATTTCTCTTAAATGCAAAAAGAAAAAAATGAAATATAGTCATGAAAAGGTAGCATAATATAAACTATATATGCTATGCATTATTACTACTTATGAATACAAAATTTACATACCTAATGAATAAATTACAATGCTACAAAAAATGATGGAAACAGATCTAAGAAATGCCCAAAGTTTTAATTTAATTTTTAAGAAACTATAAAAAGCAAATTATTTAAAAACTAAGGCCTGGATAAAATTTGAGTATTTTAAATAAATTTCAAACAAATTCTATAACATTAAAACACAAAAAAAAAAAAACCAAAGGCAAAATAGCTGTAACAAAATTTTGCCCTGAAAAAGGATCTATTTCACTATAAAATTCTTTTTGTCATAGACTGTTGTTATAATAGCGAGTATCATGAGGTGATGGTGGATTACTGAGACTGTTACGGCTTCCAGGACCAGAAAAATCTAAAACTGAGTCTACTTCTGTCATTTGCCTCCATCGGGCCCAGATGTCTAATGTTGATGAATTGGGTGATGAAGGGCCACTACTTGACACAAATGATGGAGGACCACTCCAGAGAATACCTAGGGGAAAAAAAGGGAATTATTTCAATATACCTTTCAAATAACACAATCAAACTCTGTTATAGTCTACCAGGCATATAGCAAAGTAATCATACAACAGATTGAAATTTTGATTCTACTGTTTTCCAATTTTATAAATTTTCAGCAGATATGCCTAATTTATACATATTTCAAAGCTGAAATTTAACATTTGTGGCATATCTGAAAAAGTTTCATACTCAGTTGGCAGGAGAAAAAAAAATATGGGTAAAAGGAAAAGAAAAAGCACCTACTAAACACAACATCATAACAGTCTAGATTTAGTTTTATATTCTATATTATATTTATTCTGCATCATTTTTGTGCAATGTACTACTTAAGCAAACTTTTGGAATACACTTTTATTATAATTTATTTTTCCAACAAGCAAATTGACTTTGTTTCTTACAAGGCTTTTTTTATATACCATATACATTCCAGAATAATTAGAATATTAGCAATATTTTACTCAAAAAAGTCTTAGTAATAACTTTTAAATCAATAAAGAGTCATGTAATAATATTTAATTAAATTTTAATATACTTACTTCTTTTAAACTTTATACCGTACATAACTCTTTTGAAAAATATTTTTCAAAAATATATGAATGAATGAAATCCCCTTCAGGACCACTCAGAAAGGGGGGTTCCCCAAGAGCAGGGTACTGTGACCAGAGGTCTATTGTACCCCAAAACAAAGAAAACATAACTCCAAAAGCACCTAAGAAAAGAGGAAAATAGCTGAAGCAAACCACCGCAGACAACTGACAGGAATATCCTGCAGCTACCAAGGCTCAAGAAAGTGACAACTAAGATGCTCAAACCTAAAAGCCAAGTAAAACTTGCAATCACACAAAATATAGTGAGCAGTCTCCTTCTCAAGATGACACAAGAGATCTGAACTGATCCTCATTCCATTATCAGATTCTATCAGAGAGCACAATGACCAGTGAGAAGACCTCAGGCCACTCCTATGCAGCATCAAAAGCTTTTTATGGTGCAAATTGGGCAGTAATGATAGACCTCTTTGTCTTGTCTAGGACCCTTACGACTGGGTTAATTAATATACTTAATATGCCTGAAATAATAAAGAACAGAATTTCTGATAGACCCAAGAGCAATACCAAGGACAGGCTCAGAACCAGTAAAAGAAATACTAAACCCCTTCCAAGCTAATTCATCAGCTAGTTCATTGTCCTGAATACCTACATGACTTGGTACTTAAGAGAAATTGATCTTGCTAAGTGAAGCAAGGTCCAAAAGAAGCTCAAAGCACTGAAAACCAAAACAGAGGCGACACTGCATAGGAATAAGGCTAGAAAGGCAACTTGACTGTCAAAACAGATACAGGTGGTTGGCTTACAAAAACCCCTATCTAGGCAAGTCTTAAAACACATGCAGATTGGAAAGACCTCAGTTTGGAAAACATTAGCATATTAACCAAGTAAAAAAGAAGAGTTTGGAGCTGTTTCTATGGCAGCACAAACCTGATGATTAAGCTTAGAACTATATGTGAACTAAATCCTTCAATTGTTCTAAGCAAATCTTCTTGAGAGGGAGAATGGACATTATAAAGTTTATATATAATGTTACATAATAAAGTTTGCCACCCAGATTGCATAGTGGTTAGCATATTGTCCTCCCACCTGATGAGTTTGAGTTTGATACCCAAGTAAGATTTGTATGTATTTTTGTGTTGTCCCTCATAGGGAGCAATGTTGCCCTATCTATATAGTGCTCCCATATTTAATAAGGGCAACAAATTAAGAGATTGTTATAATAAAATGCTAAAATAAAGACAAAAATTCCTTGCATTTGTTAAAAAAAGGGAAGTTTACAGAAAGTAAATCTAGTTTTAAAGACATCATTAGGCATAGCAAAACATGCTATGCTAACCTTGAATGAGTTATAAATGTTCTCAAAAGACAGAGAATAATCTCTCCAAAGACCAAGGCTCTTAAAGCACTTCATACAGATTATAGCTTCAGATTTTTCTGTACATGCAAAGGAAGCACGTTCATTTAGAAACAGATACTTTCGAAAGGCTTTGCATATTGTATTACTTCATTTTTTCCTACATAAAACTTTCAAATAAGTTTTACAGGCTTTAAATATATCCCTTATTTTTTAGTATTATTTAGTCTACATCATGAAAGATTTAACACTATAATACAACACTATAAAGTGAAATCCAACAGAAAGTTAAATTAACTGCCTAACAAAGTTCCTTAGCAGAGCAAACAGAAGGTCATTATATAGTAGGTATATTTGGAATATAAAAAGCACACTTATTTGTTATACACAGAATTTATAAGTTTAGAGGTTGATGTAAAAAAAAAAAAAAAAAAAAAAAAAAAAAAAAAAAAAAGCACAATCAGGAAATGAAAATGAAACTTAAAGTACACATAATGACATTAAAAGAAAGATGTTTCAATTTCAAAGAGAAATGAAAGATAACTGAGAAAACTGACCATTGAGACTAATATGCATTTACAAAACCCAGTTTTAATATTTCTAAAATGAAAATACTAGACAAAACAATTTCAATTCAATTATGCTTTATTACTCATTTTTAACATGTTGCATTAACATTTTAAATGCGCTATCATTTTTTGGAGCTTTTAATATTGTTGGAAAAGCAACCTTAATTTATTTCCTTCTATAGAACTTGGAAATTTCTGTTGCATTACTTTAATTTTTCTGTTATGTTGAGAGCTTGCATTTTCCTGAACTATACAATATACAGATTATAAATGATCTATTTTAATTTTTAATTTTAAACAAAATTGATTGATACCCTATTTATTTGCTTTATAGTTGTAACAAGTCATCAGAATTAAGGGTTGGGTTTGCTGGGTTTGAAACCTTTCTATTCCTGTTTGAGTTTAAAAATCATACGCTCATATTATTATTACTATTATTATCATTATTATTATTATTACTACTACTACTATTATTATTATCATTATTGTAAGCTTGTGTAAAATTATAGAATAAACAACTTAAAATACTATAAAATTTAAAAATCCTTACGTACCAAATTTATGGTAAGATTTCCCTTTCCCCTTCCCCCAGATAAAACAGAAGAAGAATGGGGATATCTTTAATGAAATTGCTTATAATCTAATGATATTGATAAACAAGTATTGAAATACTTAATTTTAGTAAGGTAGGTTTTCTTTCTGTATGTTTTACTTTCTGACAAAAATAGGTCGTATAATATAATACAAGATGTAATTTATATTTTAAGATAATGAAAACTGTGATAAAATATATGGTATTTAGAAGAATTCAGTTCAAAATCTAATGCCAAACACTTCAAACCTTATGTAAATACAAAAAAAAAAAAAAAAAAAAAAAAAAAAGAATGTTTTTATCCATTTAAAATTTAAACTTATGTGATATAAATTATTGAATATAAGATTAATCAATTTGCAAATAATTTTCTAACTTATTTTAGATTAATTAATGACAAACATGTAATCTCTATAAATGAGATGCCAGAAATAATTTTCTAATATAATAAAAAAATTCCTCACAAAAATATTTTAATTCACAACTATTTTTTTTTTTTTTTTTTTTTTTTTTTTTTTTAAATGGTTACATGTAAACAGATGTCAGAGTTCAGTTCTCAGATATTTGAACTGCAGTTTGCAAGATAAGAACCTTATCATTATAGGGACGTTGAGTATAGAGAGCAATTGTTTACATACTTGATAAAGTTAACAACCTATCAGACAAGTACACTTGACTGGCTACTGATAACAAGAAAAATAACAGCAACCAATCTAAATACCATAGATACAGTCTCAGTTTTGAATCCGTAAAAGACTTAGAAGGTGGTTGGAAACTGTTCTCAGGTAAATATATTTAAAATATAACTATTTTATATTTATTTAAAATAGTATTACGGATCTAGCACTTATTAATTGCTGCAAAAGTTGACAAAATCAATATGATATACAATATTCTATGACTAGAAACTAATTTTTTTTGTTCACCGTAAGCTACCTTTCTGGTTTGATTATGTGGCATCAAAAACTCTATAGAATAATGTAAAAACTTTTAAATGATCAAAATTTAGGTGTTTTCAAAAATTTATAAGTTTGTAATAAAATGTTACCTGATTCCATAGTCCACTGCACATTTATTTTCAAGAATAAACAATATTTTTATTAGAAATTAGAATAATACAATGCATCTTCAAAATAATAATTATAAAAAAAGTATTATATATTCTACACAAAGAAATTTCCTTTGAAAAGTTTAAAAAAGTTAGCTGGTGAATTTAGCTGTGATTAAAATTTCTACTTCTGAAATAACATAATGGTTCATCATTTTAAAGATACATTATATGCTTTTAATTTCAATTTTAAAAACATGTACACTCTGCTAAAAAAAACCTATAATACACGAATATATGCACAATCAGATACCTATATATACATATATACACACACATTGGTATTTTGATATTTAAAATTTTTTTATTCAACCAAAGAAAAATTTTGATAACACATAAAGAAAGAAAACTAAGGCTTTGCATTCAAAGTTTCAGATTTCTAAATAAATTATTTAAGTTAATGAAGATTGAAAATAAAGCCAGTTTTATTAATTTCTGAAGCAGTAAAAAGGTATCAGATATTTCATCATAATTTTTATTATTTTGAATTACATCTTTTTACAATTACCATAATTTACCATCTCTTTATTTTCGCCAAAAAATAACATACACAGAAAAAAAAAAGACCTACAGTACTAAAATAAAGTATTTTGTCTTATTTATCAACATAGCAAGAAATTTTATTAAAGGGAAAGGAAAACTTTTTCCCTCTCACCAAAAAAATTTTGCAAGTAACAGTTTTTAAACTTTATAGTATTTTAAGTTACTTATTCTTCCACTTAAGCAAACTAGGTAATAATAATAATATGAGAGTATGATTTTAAACTTGAACATTAATGGAATATTTTGAACCTTGCAAACCTAACATTAAATTCAGGTGACATATTACAACTGTAAAGCAAGTAAACAGGGTATAAATCAGTTTTAATTAAAATTAAAAATATTTTTTTTAAATGCAGAGGCACTTGCATGCTTAGCTTTGCCCAATATTTGCAAAGCTGTTACTCATTTAGTACCACCTAGGAAGCACAGCTTAAGGTATGCTAGGGATGCAAGTAACAAAAGTAAATAATAAAATTAGAATAGATCATATATATTCTGATTATTGTATAATTAAAAAAAATGAAAGCTCTCAACATGACAGAAAAATTAAAACAATGTAACAGAAATTTCCAAGATCTCAACAAAGAAATAAATTATAGCTTTTCTCAAGATGTTAGAGCTCCAAAAGTTTCATGGTAATTAAAAATACTTTTAAGATAAATTTCAAATAAAAACAATAAAGGGATAAACATTTTAGAACATCAGACAGTTTTAATTAGTATCTTGCTGCTAAAAGTATAATTTAATTTTGAACAGAATGATTAAATTTATAACAAGCAATGTGCCAATCAGCAACCTAGGTAGCACAAATATATTGGTCAATGTCGTATAAATGTTGCCGATGTTATGAATTTTGGATATCCAGTTTTTTACAACTTCCAATATTGATCAACATAATGTAAAATTAAAATTTGAAACTGGTTAAAAGCATTTAATAGAGTTATTCATCTTGCTTTTAAGAGAAATATTATCCTAAAAAATGAAATATAATATGCCAGTTTTGTAAGAAACCCCTTTTTTGGAATTTTTTTCTTAATGTAATCTTTTGAAGCAGAAGTAAACTTAAATTTTCTGATTCAAGGATAAGACTTGCTAGCTATTGCTTATTTTTAACTACAGGTATATACCTAATTTTTAATTATTGTTGACAAGAATGTATGGTAAACGTTCATTTTGTAATACAATATTGTAAAAATGACAATATTCTAAAAATATTAAACAGTATATATTAATAGTTGCAAAAATAAATATTTTCTGCACATCTAATGATATCTTACAATATTCAGCAAGGCTCACAATACTACATTAGCTGAATGTGAATGGAAGTGAATTAATCAATTCTGTTCTGTTCTTTCTCCATGCTGTGAGGCAATACAAGTACTACAACTAATTGTAATTATTGTGATTCTTTGAAAAACTGTGAGGCAAGCAAAGTAGAACAGGAGTACCATAGATTTTTGTTATGAGGGAAAATGGCAGGTAAAAAAATTTAAGATATAAAGCTTCTAAACGAATAAAAAAAAAGTAAAGGAACTGGTTCACATGGCAAAATTATCCACAGGGTGAATATTGCTTAATATATATGTATATATGTATATATATATATATATATATATATATATATACATATATATATGTATATATGTAAATATATATATATATATATATATATGTATATATATATATATATATATATATGTATACTCTCTGTATATGTATATATATATATATATATGTATGGATGTATGTATATATGTATGTATGTATGTATGTATGAAAATATATATATATATATATATATATATATATATGTATGTATGTATGTATATATATATATATATATATATATATGTATATATATATATGTATGTATGTATGTATGTACATATATATACAAGCCCAGTGGCGTTGGTTTAGTGCTTCAAGCTCCCACGACACAGGTCCAAGGTTCGATCCCTGGACCGGGCAAGGTTGACTCAGCCTTTCATCCCTTCAGTGGGTAGACAAACTGAGGATCAAGCATGCTTGAGAACCAAACACTGGGGGTTCCGTGTAAGGTTGACCACCTAACTGGAACAAATGCTTCATACTCCAGGGCCCTTGGTCTCAGAAACAGGGATTAGCACCATAGGCTCTGGCCCCCTAGGGGCTGTTTTGCCAAGAAGAGTATATATATACACTGATATTCAGGAATATCAGACAAATATTGACAAATGCTACTAATATTAAAAAATGATATCAGGGAAATATTGACCAACATTGCTAAATATCAAAAAATGATAGTCAGGGATATCATATAGGAGGAGTCCATTTGATGTAAGGTGATTTTGATATTGGCTGAAATTTTTGCACTACTGGGATATATACAAACAGTTTAAATGTACTTGCACTCAGCATATTAAGACCCTGTACAAATGGTAATAAGAACCTACTGTTAGATGGAGATACTATTGGAAGAGCAGATGGTTGTGAACTAGACGAATTTCCTGATGAGGCAGATGATGATGAAGGCAATTTACACATAGCTTGTAATGACATACGAAAAGAGGCGTTAGTCATTCTCTCCAAGAAACTATCCAGCTGTTTAAGTGATAGAGCATTGTGAAGAGTTTCAAGGGGACGAATGGTAGGTACACTGCAGTAACCATCTAAAACAGAGAGAATTAAAAAATTAACATCACAAAAATAGTTAATCAACAAGTTCTACTAATCTTACTGCATGACCTACTTATAAGAACATGAAACTAGTCTAAATTTACAGAACTGCATTACCAAATAAACTTTTTTATGTGAAAGAAATGCTCAAATGTCATTTAATATCAAAATATCAATAAAGCATCTCAGAAAAAAATTTTTTTTGGAGTTCAATTTTGAATAAACCAGCTTGATTAAACATTAAATAAAACATTCAATACCTATAATTCTGTTATAATGTTAAAAATACATAATTATAATTGGTTTCTTCACAGATATTTTGAAAATTTACATTCCTTTTTACTTAAAAAACCTTCTTCATTTTTACAGATTTATGTATTTAAAAAAATTAAAACTGACATTACAATAAAAGTAAAAATGCCAATTATTTTTAAATTGTATTTTTACTCAGTAATAGCAGTAAAATTTACAAATTTACCAAGAGACAGATAAAATATCTTAAAAATATATCTTCAGATTCATTAATTTTTTTTTCTTTTTATTTTAACATGATTACAACTTCTGATGTATTAGGTAAATATTTTTATCATTGATATTTTCATATTTTTTATCATCAGGTGATTCAAAATATATTTTATATATTTTAGGCATGAAATATTAGCTGGAATGTTACTACTTGAACAACATGAACTATTGTCATTTACTATCTCTTCATTCAAAAATTTTTAAAGTATACAAATGCCAAATAATAAAACTTAAATTAAGAAGCAGATAGATGATAAGATATTCAAATTCTATCGCAATGTCTAAAATGCCTACCATCAGCATATGATTGAACTTAATGGGAAAGAGACATATTAATTAGAACATCACTCAAAGGCTCAATATTATCAAAGGACTATTCATTTTTCTTTATTCAGGAATTGAAATGTTTAATGAAAAATTCAAGATGAATTTGTTTAGTTTGATTACTTAAGTATTTGAATTTATTAAATTCACATTAGTCAAGTCTGATTGAATACATTTAATTGATCGTTAATGCATAATATAACCTGATTGTGAAGGTGGAACTGCATTTTTCAGTTCTGGAGCACTTGATGAGCCACTTATGACTGCTGTACTAAATAGACTATTAGAAGATCCGAGAAAATTGCAACAAGCATTAGTAGATCCTAGAAAACAAGGATGGATGTGATTGAACAGGTAAATTTGTTTCAAATAATAATCACATTTCTATCTGGTTTAATAACAGTAAAAATTCATTTTAAAATTTGTTATTTCAAAAGCATACCAATTTTTTTTTTAAATTAATAAATCTATTGGATTTAATGTAATTTGAGTTCCCATAAGACCAAATATTAGAAACTACTTTTTATTCTCTCAGGATGGAATCAATCAATCAATCAAGACAAAATAATGTAATATCATACAGTATAAAACAATTAAGAAGATTCCAGTTTAAATAATTTACATTTTACTGCATAAATTATAACTATTTTAAGATAAATGATATTAATACTAAAGAAAACTATCTCACTTTAGCAAGTATTAATAATATAAAATAAAATAAATTCTTTAAATGGAAGAGTTGCAATTATTGCATAGTAAATAATTTTTCTATTGTTTAAAAAAAGCTACAATTTGTCTTTTCAAGTATTACCATTCTCATTACTTCAACACTTGCTTTTAAATTATTCTATAAATTGATCATTGAAATAATACACTGAGTTATGCAAAAATTTATAAGAGCAAATGTCAATGTACACATATATACACATATATGTAAAGATTACACACACACACATATATAATGAAATGTATTATCAACAATTTACAGTGTCCAATACAGATACACACATGTAAATAACAAAATAAAACCAATTTCCAAGTAAATAATACTGTAATACCTGCCTGCAATAATGATGATCTAACAAATGAATATACATTTATTTAATAGCAACAGTAGCTATTTAGACATTTAAAAAAACTATATGCAAAAAATTTCTGTCTGTATGAAAATAAACTTTTTTTTAGTAGTTAATTCTTGTTATTTAAACACATTGACATTTAGAAATTTAGAAATAATAAGAATTCAGAATTGGCCAAGTTTATTTAGATCAAAATGAAAAATGCATAGTATGATTAATAATAATAAAAAAAGAAAGGGATAGTATAGAAAATATCTAACAAACTCTGAGAAAAACAAGCTCAGCATTTAAAATTCAATAGAATTACAGTTTTAAACTTTAATTTTACATCTGACCATTCTTAAATGATCACATAACACATGAAAACATTTATGTAATTTATATTAATTTATTGATCAATATGTAATTTATACTGATTTTCATATTATTAGAGTACAGAATGTACACACAGAAAAAAATCTGTAAGAAGGAAAAATATATAAAAGTTATTTTATTTTTCCCGCTGAGTCAATGAACATATTTTAGAGATGAATCTCCAACTTATTTCTAGATATCAAAATCCAAAAGAAATGACTGAAACTATATTATGCACTGACATTCAATCTTAACAATTAGACACAAAAATTACAATAACAATTTCATCTTTAAATACAACACATGTTAAAATTGCTCCTAATTTATTTTATATATGTAATACAGGCCTATGCATAACTGCTCTTAATCCTTTGCAACACGCTATGCTAAAATACTACTTAAATTTAAAAAAAAAAAAGTTATGAAAATGGTTAGATAGTCATGTTTATGCATATTATGTAGAAAAAATTCTAGATATTTTTTGTATAAATGAAAATTTTCCTATAACTGGATCATATAGTGTGCTAACTAAAACTGATTTTAAAAAAATGTTTAGATGGGATTTAACCCACCAAGCTGGAAAGGGTTAATATTAGGAGATAACTTATTAGTAGTGCATTTTAGGAGGTAAAATCTTGAGACACTGGTTCAAAATACTAATTATTTGCTTAGAATATGTAAAATTTTTATATAAAGTATAAATAATTACATTTAAGAATAAAAACTTTATGTGAAACCTCAGTATCATTTTGCTTAAATACATAAGATCACACAAACTATAAAACATTTAGTCTATCATTTAAGATAATAATAAATTGTGTGGTATATCTCAATGTTCTAAAGCAGAGGGGGGGGGGTCCATATACTAGCCTATTCATGCCACCAATCATGTCATCCTATATTTTAACAACACAGTAAAATTTACAAGTAAATCCTACAAACTAAAATTAAGCAACACAACTGATATACATTGTGAAATTGAACATTTTAACTGTAATTAATGCCGTAAGACTTATTTTTTTAAACCACACAATAGGTGACATACATAAGAAATTCACATAAAATTAAGCATAAGTAAGATTAATGATATTTATGCAGTTGTAACTCTCAACTGACGATTGCTTGCAGTAGTGGTAATTGCCTAATGTACCTTAAGCACCAACTGAAATAGTAAACAGAGAGAAGTCCCCTGTGCCATAGATATATTGCCAGCTAATCCCTAAACAAAAATTTGCTTGTAATTCAAAACAACAGTATGTTGGTATGTTCAGCAGGCCTGTGGCAAACCTAATCAGTACTGTCATGCAAATTACTAAGGAATGCTATGCAGTAGCATTAAGGAAAAATGGCTCAGGTTAACAACTGATGAGGTTTTATTGATATAAAAATTTGAAAATATTTTGTACTTTGTTGAAACTTATACTCAAACATATTCATTGATAACGATCAATGATGAAAATTTTTTCATTCAAACAAGCAATGAGATGGGTTTCTTGTTTAAATGAGTAACAAAATTTCCACATCCCCATACTATTATAAAAAGGTATATTCGTTTTTTTATAAGAATTTTTTTAGAAGGGTAGAACCCAACACCTTCTGACTTGGCATCATCATGGGCTGCATGACTTTGCACATATTGGCAATGCTAGCTATGTCTTGGGACTTGATTGAAGAGTCATTATGCCCTTAATCTGAAAAGTTTGGAGATTGTTGCTTTAAAGCCATACAATAGTCCAAAAGATTATATATAATAGTATAAAACAATGGCAAAGTGACCCTATTTGTGACATTGAGGTAACATGCCTACCTAAAGGATATATAATCGATAATCTCATTTTAATTGTTCAAAAATTAGCAGTAGGTACTGTTTAATATCAGAAACATGCTATTGTTTAGCTTTTAAAGGGTGATCTATCTCAATTTTCATCTTAGTTTATTTCTTGGGAAGAGAATTTTAGTTCTATTTCATGACAACAATACAGCTGACACAGGACCAAACTAGATTTTAGAACAACAGTTTCAAAGAAAGTCTCTCTCTGATGTCATTGTTCTAAAGTAATAGATCTAGAATTCAATGAAATTGCACACATTAAAACCTTTTTATCCAAATTAAATTTGTCAATGTATTTGTGTTCAATTTAAGCTTATTTACACATTTTCCATTGATCCTACTACCCCAAAGTATTTTTCAGAGAATCCAAATGGATATGCAACCTGTAGAATAAATACCACTGGTTTAAAATTTTACAACCCGTCTTTTTTTTTTTTAATATCTCTGTCATACATTTTAAAAGTTAATTTAGAAAATACTGAGCTTTAACATATATAAAAAAATTGTTAAAAGTGACCTATTTTAAATCTTTGAAGTAAAATATAGATTAAGGATTAAATAATTTCATAGATGTAATTACCATAAATTTTTGGTAAATCTGCAGCACTACACATTCTTAGGTAAGAACTTAGTTGACCTGGTATAGAATGTCTATGTTGGAAACTTTCTGTAATTAAAGAATTAAATAGACTGCAATTAAAACTTTGGTCACTCACAAAATTTAGTCATTTCAACATTTAAATTTATGAAATGTTTAAAACAAGATTATAGAAAATATAGCTTTTTTTACCACGTCTTTCTTGGGTTGCTTTATTATTTACAGATACATCTTCTAAGCTTTGTGTGTGGGGACTACCTAAAAAAACAAAATAAATGCATTTTATTATTTTTATAACACATACACAGATATTATATATGTCTCTCAAATATAAAACTTTCACTATTAAAAAATAGAATTAATTTTCATACTTTTATCAGTTTTTGATGCATTTTTGCTAATACTTTCACTATCAAGGCTTCTTGGACGGGTAGATTCAGTGTTATTTTTCATTATTATACATGGCTTATGTGGAACACCTAAATATAAAAATACAAAAAGATGAGATATGAACAATTTAATAGATATCAGTGTGTAAAATAGTGTATACATTAACACTACAATTATGAGAAGGTTTATATTTTTAAACAGCTTTATTAATGTATTAAAATTTAATTAATAGGGCATACCTTAAATGATGATTAAGCTTAACATAATTCATTACAGGTTTCAGAACTAAAGCAATCTTTTGACTTTTTTAAAGATCTTGCAAAGAAAAAAAATTACAATTGACAGAAACTTATTCAAATTTATAATTTTGATTGAACCTCCAAACTACAAAATTTTACACAAAGTTTCTCCCTTTAAAAGAATCTCAGAAAATTTATCCTCCCAGAAGAATAAATAGCCTGTCAGTCTAATTAACACTGAAACAATATCCCAATCAATAGATTAAACCTCTTTTTTAAAATCAATAGTTAAAATACAGCAACTACAACTATCAATGTATATCATTTGTAACTAAGCTCTTTTTTGAAATCATTTTTGTAAACTTTATAAGCTTGAATTACCAGATGGATTCTCCAATGATACTTAAATAAGTATAGATTTAATGACTTTTTTAAAAAATCCCCTCAAAATGTTTTTCTGCAGTAGAATGTCCTAAAGAGGCAGAATCAAAATATTTGTTCTTCATTTTAAGATGGTTCTTAAAATATAACCTACTGGCGATGTTACTTATTGGCTTTCACTTTTCGTAGTTCATTCCAAATTTAGCTGCTGTTAAAAAGTTTTTAATTGGTTTAAAAATTAAAGACCCAACTTAATAATTAAAGTTTTTAAGGAATTTTTCTTAAGGAACACTAAAAATTAAGGCATTTTTACCAAGCACTGTTTCGGAAAAATATACATATACATAAGTATTTAATAATTGTTAAAAAACACTTATGAATACACCAGATTAGGAAAGAATTTTTTGGAATTCAGTCTGTTTAAAAAGGAATGTAAACGGATTGAATACTAATAATTTACTGGAATTCAATCATTTCCATAAGAGACAGATTATAAAAGGTCACTGCAGTGCTGAAAGCATAATTTTTTTCTTTTTACTTCTGCCATGACTTTATTAAATTAATTAGCTACCTTGAAATATGCCATGATGTGCACATCTATGTTAATATTAGTATTTTTTAATATTTGACCAGAAATTACAATATTGGAGTAAACAATGTTACAGGTTTAGCAGATTATTTGCTATATATGAACTCATAATGCAGTAATTGTGACATTCTATACAATACAGAATATATAATGAACCTTCGATTTTGAATCTTACCACACAATAATTAACAAAATATTATAAACAAGAAATTTAACATTTTATGACACAGGTTTTAAATAGCTTATTGCAATAATTCTTAAACACTGTAATTCTAGCACTAATAAATTAAATCATTTTATATACATGTGTATTACTCTTATTAAGGATAAATTAGCCAGTTCAGTATTAACTCCATAAAGTTAAAATAATGGATCATTTCAAAAGGTGTTTTCATGCTTGCCAACAGGCTGTTTTTAAAAATCTTTATATTTCATACATTGAAGGTGCAAAATGAATATTTAACTCTTTAAGCTCTCAAACAATATCTCTAGAAGTGGAAGGACAAGCCTGAGGGGTCTACTGCTTGGTTTCTGCTTATAAATTATGAGGACCTAGTAAGGGTAATGTTACTTGCTTTTGTAGCATATGTTAAACTATATGTGCTTCCTGGGTGGTGCTAAATGGGTAACAGCTTCACAGCCTTGTATTTGCATAATGAATATAGTGCCTGTATTGCCAGCTGCATTAAGGAAAAAAAATTCTTTAAGCTATAGGACTGTTAGTGGAAGTATCCCACTATAGACAAGGCTTTGTGGTGATACAGATTTTTGGAACTAAACTTTATAAGCTATACTGAATGAATGATAAGCTGCATGATAGATATATGTTGATAAGTACATGTGAAATATTTGTCTATCCCATTCAATAGACAACTATGCTCTGAGGCAACACCTGAGTTATATAAATTATGAACAATACAACTATGGATTTGTTTACTTTTCCAGTTTAGATGTGGCAAGTGATTTGAATAAAAAGATGAAATATATTTTGTAGAATGAAATAATTTAAGCATTGTTTCTAGCAAGTAAATGTAAATTTCATACAATAAAGGTACTATTTCAACTTCTGGCATAAATGGATTAATAAAGCTGTTAGCATGCAAAACTACTTGTAACAGAGTTAAATATGTTAGATGGTAGTTTCAGTTTTTAGAAACCTAAATGTATACCTTACAACTTAGAGAAATAGAATATTTTAGAAACCTAAAGAGAAATAAGAATTTGTTGATTTATACAGCAAAGTTATATATATCTTAACAATTTTGATTAAATAAAAGAAAATTATGCTCAGAAGTTAAAATGTGATGAGCCATACACTTTTATAATTCAGAAAAAATAAAAGTATAACAGCCATATAAATGTAAAAACAAGAAAAATACACACTTGACATAGGTTTTGTGACAGTCCTTTGAATTGGTATAGGCTCAGATGCTTTCCCTCGCCCAAGAACCTTTTTTTCCTCTTTCACCTCATTTTCTTCCAGAATTGTAGGGGAGTCCTAATTAAAAATTAAAATATATAATATATTTCTATAGACATAAACACACACACACACACATGAAAAAAAATCCCTGTTGGTTTGAAATATTATAAAACTGGTTAGTCTGAAATATACTAAAATTGTTAACAAAATTTCAAAAATTTCAGTTTCTTTTGTTAAACACCAATGATATGAAAAATGTATTTATAAAATGAATATTAAAGTACTTCAAAAATAATAAAATAGATTATACAATATGAATACAGAATTGCAATAACCAAGTACTTGAAGTAAAGAAGACAAAAAAAAAAAAAATGAGAATAAACAGCTATTGAAAACATTTAAAAGTCAATTGAATCATCTATTCAGAAGTTCAAAACCAATTCTTCACATTTTATAAAAGAAACAGAAAAGCTTTTACCATTAAAGCTTTTACAACTCTCTGCACCTAGTGCAGAAGACATATTAAAATATGACACAGTTAAACTTTTAACATCTACAAGGCTTTATCAGATAGAAACATATCATAACATTTACGCAGATAAATGATGTGAATGCTGCAAAGGAAAATAAGGGGGTTGCAAAGTCCTTGGACTGAGAAAAAGTTCATTCTAAAAATAGGAGTATTAAAATTGTAGCCATGACCTAAAATTTGTATTTTATGGTTTCTTTAGCGTGATAAGGGGAAAAGGAGTACAACTCTAATCAAATGTATCAAAAGTATACACATAACCAAAATTTAAAATTTTAAAAAATTTTATTAGGGAATAGAAAATTTAATTTGAACCCTCTTCTCCCTCCAAACACAATGTATAATTTTATGATTATTACTGAACTACGCCCCCAAATTCTGCTAATAACCATCACAGTAAACAATTATCAAAATGAATATAATAGTTGAGTCTATTAAATCATTTTACTGTGTTACTACAAATTAAAGACAATTGTACACTTCAAAATCAAAAGAAATAGATAATCTTTTGATTAACTCTACATCTGATAGTTTATAGGTACATGAGTTTCCCAGATTCTCCAGTTATTTGAATAATAAAAACTATATGATATAAATGTGTATTAAAACAATTTTGCTTATTTTTAGTTTTTTCTAGCCAGCAGTGGCAACTTATGGCATAAAATCACATGGGTGTTTCAACGCTGAAAATCTACAAATACATCATAAACAAATTGCTTGATAAAATTTTAAAAATAAATAAATAAATACACAGATTATTTCTTTTTTAAAAATTTGTTTTGCTACACTTTACTTAAAGTTACTTAGAAATATAATATGTTCTTCATTTGTCTTTTAGTAAACAGTAAAATTTACTGCAAAGTATTCAGTAAGATTTATAGTGCTTCTCAGAATTTTTTTTTTTTTTTAATGTTGAAAAAGTGTTAAAACTCTGATGTATATAAATGTAACCAGGTAAAAATATTCATATCTGATTAAATGGAAAAAGTAGCCCATACTTTTAAATTGTCAGGGCTTGCTTGGCAATGTAATTCAGATGCAGTTATTGTGTCTTAAGGTATCCGTCTACGTTCAAAGAACTTTTTTCTTTAAACGTAGAAACTAGTTCATTTTTTTACATTTTTAAATTTATTTTTTATATTAATAGAGAATTGCACTTAAAAAATTTATTCCTGGAGAAGTTTTTATAAAATTTCTAATAAATGAAGAAAATTTAGTAAAAAAAACAGGTTTTTCTAAAGGTCTAATTATTTAATAAATTAAATTATTTCAATATTTTTTGATGCAACACATTTCTTGTAGTGAATCACCTAAAATCTTTACTTAATTTACATTTGGTAAAAAATTTTGGTCCTTCAAACTCATACACATTGAATTTTTAATGAATTTTCATTAATGTTATATATAACTATGAGTGTAACATCATTAAAAATTATCCAAATTTAAAGCTTTTAGGTCATTCACTAGTAAATACTATCAAAAGCATTCATAATAATTTTCAAAAAATATTTTAAGAACTTTTTGAGAAATCACATTTCAAGTTTCAACATTTTATTAAAAATATTGTTCTGAGAAAAACATATTTGAAATTTATGAAATCAGCTTTAACTATTAAAAAATTAAAATACATGTTTAAAATTCCCCACACTTTCTTGCTTCAAAACTTTCTAATTGCAAAGTTGCTAATTATTAAAAATACTAGAAAAATGTTTAAACTAATCTTCATGAAAATTAAAAAAGTTTTGTCAAAAAATGCTCTTTTGAAAGGCTTTAAATTCACAACTTCTGGTTCTGAAGACGCTACTTCCATTTTGTTTTGACAGCTGTCAGTGATGTTTAAACAGATGTAACTTTTCTTTAAAATAGCATAGAAACAAAACAAAAACAGATTTAGAAGTCTAAAAGTTGAAATTTTACAACAGAGAAATAAAAAAATTTATGATTTTTGGCAAAAAACGATGTTTTTAATGTAGACGGATACTTTAAGAGAGAAAAGACAACCATGCATCTGTTTGATCTGTGGAAAGTTCATCCCAAGGAAAATAACATGGTTAATTTCTTATGAGAAAGAGATTTTTATTAGCAATAATTTTGTGGCTTGTCAAAACATTATTGGTGAGACAACAAACAATGGAATTAAAATTGTAAAGATCTTCACTTTTTCCAGGGAGAATGGAGAGATGAATTAAAGAAGAGAAAGGAAAGGTCACACGCTACACATTTTAATTCCATCTATAGTTTTGAGAAGTTTGAAAGTAATGCCAATATCAATGATACATATCCTTGACTTAGTTTGGGTAGACAGCCTTAAATTTGGAACTTTCCAAACACCAGAGATACAAAATTTTGAAATTTTTCCAGATTTTGGACTTTTTGTGAATTATTTATTATTATTTTTTTTAAAGAACAACAATAATATTAACACCATCTTAACTCTCACACACACTCCATGGACTTGAGCAATGTGATTCCAAAAATTGATTGTCAGTGCAAGAACTTGAGATTTGGAACAAATAAGTGTAAAAAGTTTTACCTTGAAAAACAATTAGAAGAATAGAAAGTTTGTTAATCCAGTTTTAAAATTTGCAAATCATAACATACAAAATGTATATAATTTAATTAATAATATGTGTAGATAAATGAAAATAAGAAAATCTGATTTTAAATCATAAAATATTAAATTTATAACTGATTTTTTTTTAAAAAAAAAGACATGAAAAATGCTCTGATTTGGGGATTTCTGAAAAAAATTTTAGTGCTTCTCCATAAGCTGACGCCAATATCATTTTTATTACCAATTTAAAATTTATATTGACCAATGTAGACAAATTGATCTTAATAGGTATGAAATGATGCAGCAGCACAGGTAAGTACATAATTCTTACAGTGTTCAATATAAGAGGATTCCCTTTTAATATATATATATATCCCTCAAGGTAATATAAAAACTAAGTAGCTGAAAATCATTTTAAATTAAAAGGCTTTTGCTATAGAATGAAATAAGGGGTGTTAAGATAACATATTGAGTGGTATTTCATGCAGCTTATAATGAGTATTACTTTCCAAAGAAGAAATTAATTTTTAAATTAAAAGGGGTTTTATAGAAGAAAAGTGATACTATAGCTTTCCAGAAAGAACAATTAAAGGGGTTACTGTGAAAAGGGGTTAAAGGGGTCGATTAAAGGGAAGTACTGTGAAACCTATGACATTTTGAAAGAATAATGCTATGGTACTATTCCTGGAAGATTTTAAAATGAATAAATGTTTAATTATATTTATTGATATTTATTTTGTGGAACACAATTTGGCCTTCAAAACATATACCCATGTAATTCAATTTCGGGAAATACCAATATGAATTAAGAATATTAATATCCCACATTAACAGAAAGGGAAACAATAATTTGTCCTGCTTGAAATCATTAAAATCCCACCTGTTTTTAAAACTGAAGCAAATTAAGATGGCAAAAAAGAAATTTAAATATTCATTTGAAGCATACTGTTATAAGAGTAAAATAAGTTAGGCAATTCAAATAATCACTGGTATAAACTAGTTCTGATACCTATTCAGTAACATTTTTTAAGCAGAATTTTTTTTATAGTGAGTTTTATTACAAGGCTTTGAAATATGATTAATCAATTAGTATATTTTGGTTCACACCATTTGCAAAGAACAGTGATATTTGAATTTCTCTCACGGTGGCACTTTGGTTAGACTAAAATAACTTTAAGGCACAACTACTTTTAAAGTAGTTTGAATACAAAGGAAAAGAAGAACAAACTTAATGCTCATTTGTCTTTAATGCAACAAATGAAACTGTTTAAATGAAATTTTTATTATTTCTGTTATGTTTATGGGGAAATTTAGTTAATTTTATCCTTGATCACTTGATCTTAATCACCACCACTGATATATACTTATGGCACCCAAGGGTACTGTGGCATCTACTTTGGGAATTGCTAGTCTAGAAATTCATTGAAAGTTTGTATTTAACAATCTACAAAAATTCAAACAATCAGCATGTCTATAACTGAAAGTATTCTATTTATTTAAAGCATATGTAAGTCTGATCTGCTCTAACTGTACCATCACAATATTGCCAATGTTTGGTCTGAAAACATAGATGTCATTAAAATATGACAATTTCAGATGTTTCAAAATAATGCATTAATTTTATACACAAAGAAGCATGTATTTTAACATTAAATTATATATGTGCCACAATAGCACCTAATTTCTAAGTCATAACCAAAAAATTAAATTTTATGGAATTATCTATTAGAGACAAATGTCATTTCTCTATTTTATATTAGAAGTTTAAAAAAAAATTTTAATTTTTTTTATTTTGATAGTTTTCAGGAGCCAAATAAAACAAAGAAAATATAAAATAAAACCAACATACACCTAAATGTAAACTGTTGAAAGATGGCCAAATGGGTAGGGGGCTTGTCCTTCAGTACCAGAGTTTGTGGCTTCAAATTCCACTACTGGTATGGGTATTCATAGACATTCAGAATCAGCATTAAACAGTAGGTCTTGGTCTCATTATCCCTCATGTAGCAAAACATTAGAAAGTAATGTTCCCATACCAATCAAACAGAAGTGCAAGCTAAAGCTATAATTTTTCATGACACGAGAAATGAAAAACAAATAAAAAAAAACTTAAAATTTTAAGCTGCTATTTTTTCACTCAACGATCTGATATAAAGCAATAAAATTAATCAAAACTCATCAAACTTTCCATTAGCTATAACAAAAACTTATCAAATTTTTTATTAACTGTATATCAGTAAAATAAAGCCAATGAATAAAATTTATTTGTCACTCACGAGTAAAAACATAGAAATAAGCAAATTTTCTGACATTTGCTTAGTGTAAGATATATAAGTTGTATGATAATATTTATCAGATGCAGTACTAAAATTGTATAATGATTCCTAAACAAAATTGCTGAGAACTAGGAGTAAGCTAGAAAAACTTTGATAAAATACACAGAATTTTTCAGGATTCTTCAGGGATATTTCAAATTTGAATATTCTGTTAATTAAAAAAAAAGCCTAATTTGTAAATAAGAATTGCTTCTCAAAGACTGCCTGTAAATAAACAAATACTTTAGGACTTTGATATCTAGTGGTTAATTTTTGATATTTAGACAATTGTAAGATTTTTGCTTTGAATAGTGCTAAAATACAATACAATAATATTAGTTTTGGAGACTAAGACTTGTGATCAAGGATAAAAGAAGAAAACAAACGTGAGTATTATGATATTAAAGCTGAGATTTCTTCTTTTATAATGCATATATAGAATTAATGATTTGCTTGGCTAAAGCTTTTTGTCTTTATGTATATACTTATAACTTACACTTTTTTGATGATCAAGTTTGTTTATTGAATACTTGGGACCTTATCTAATTAGGTTCAAAAACACAAAGCTAGTTCTCTAACTAATTATTTTTGATAATTCTTCTTTTTCTGGACATGATGGAATGAACTTTTTAGAACAGAAAAATCTTGTTTTAAAAAACATGGTATATCTAAAAGTCTCAGTTAAAAGATTATTAAATATATATCATTTGGACTCAAGGTTTAATTAGGGCTCTAAAGCAGCAATTGGAACAGGAGCAACATATATAACTCCAATGAAGCAATGCAAGACTGTTCAACAGAAAAAAAGGATTTGAGTAAAATATCCTCATGAAAACTGCCATAAGGAATTTTAGACAAGCCATTATAATGTATTTTTCAAAATATAAAATAAATTTTCATTTGTAGATATTGATTCTTTAATTAATAGTTTATTTTTTATATATTAGTCTATTTTTTAACACAAATAATTTTGTTTTGAGTTTTCAACTTTCATTACACAATGTATGTTTACCCCTTTGCAGATCAACAGTGTATAAAAACAAGGAAACAGTATTTCAGATATGTGTTATTATAAAATTAGTTTTTGTTAAAAAACAACAATATAATAATTGCTCAAAGAGATTTTTGGTATTCAGTGACAATAAAAGATATACTTCAAGCTACACACAATATAAAAAAATTATTTTACACAGCAAATTACAAAAAGCTACAGATAGACTAATTCTACACACAATTTTGTTAGCAATATTTACTTTCATAGTTTAAAAAAACTGAGTAATAAACAAAATCAAAACAAGCTTATTTATGTTTAATCCTAATGATTGGATTATAAAAGTTGAGAACTCTAAAGAGAAATTGAAAAATAGTAAAATGGTATTGAAAATAAACTTAAAAAATGAATTGTATTATATGCCCTTAACAGTAGATTGTTAAAATCATAATAATATAACTAAGTACAGTAGTTCTCCAAGAGATTACTCAATCCTATTAATCAAGATTTATAGTCAGATCTAAAAACAAAAATCTGATAATGAGACTTAGTAGAGATATTTTAAAAATAAATACCTTATTTTTAAACCTCTAATCGTTCATTTTAAAAGTATAATGGAAATAAAAAGAGACCATTTAACTTAAATAACATAAATAATCTTTCATAGCTATGAAGCCTGTATGTTTTTATATATGGGATTTTAAAGAAAATGTCTAACTGAATTAACATAAATACCTTTAAATATAAAAGATTATAGGTTCTACAGAATTTTGAACCAAGTAGTTGAACTGTAATACTTTTATTATTTTTTATGCTTAAATGATGTTACTCTTAGTTAAAAAATTAGTCACATTATACCCTTGAAATTAAACTGGAAAAAGTATCCATCTTTTCTCACGATTTTTTCTCATTTTGCTAAAAATTTTCTATTATACTATATAAAAAAAATAAGTTAAAAAAGTAATTAATTTAAATATTACATGAAACAAACAGAAAAATAGAAACAAACAGAAAAATAAAAAGTGAGATAAAATTTAGAATTATTAATTTATTTTGAGGGTGAGAAACAAAGATGGCAAATATAATTTACAGAAATATTTTGTAGTGAAAACAATGTCAATAAATGCATTATTATTGTCACAACAATAATACTCTCTAAAAACTAAGATTCAGATCTTAAATTCCATAATAATGCTTGTCATTAATTTACAAGGTTATATTTTATCGTTACTATTAAAGATAAACAGAATATAATAGATTCAAGCAGACACATAAGTGTTCAACCAAAAATAAGACTGACATACAGGATCACTTCCTACATCCTGGTAATTGCTCTCTTCTTCTAAAGTCAAATCATCATCTTCCTCATCAATACGTGCATGTTTTTCACATTCATAACTGCATCCTGGATTATGTTTCTCTCCAGACATCATGATTACAGGGCAATTTAATCTCTCTTTCTGAAAGAGAAACAATTAATTATTTTCTCCTATATGCAGACTTATAAAAGAGATGATTCTGGTCACTTCATACTGCAGGCTCTGTCTGCTTCAGTTTGTGACGCCTTCAATATTCTCAAATGACAGGTAACATGAATAATGGATCACAGTCAAAGATAAAATTGGAAATTTACTTTAATTCTGGATTAAATATGGCTATTTACAAAGGAATGTTAATTTTTGAATCATCTAGAACTGCAAAGGACGGTTGCCGGTAAAACTTCCTCATGACGATCACAGTCGAAAGAAAAACAAGAAATTTAATAATCTCTTACAAGTGAGGAGGCTTTTCAGGGTGCAATCAAACTCAATTTATCCCCCGTTCAGTATCCGAGACTCTGCCGCTCCCTATATGAGCAGACTTTACGAATCTCCTGAACTAGCAAGCTGGTTCTGGTAAAAAAAAAAAAAAAAAAAAAAAAAGGCAAAAGCCTCCACGAGGTCAACACACCTCCGAAAAAAAAATGACGAAAAGCCCAAGTCGCAAAATTGTAGGTTTTTTATACCTGGGGGGGGATCAGCTACGGTTCTGCCAATTGATTTTTGGGTCATTTAAGATCCCAGTTACTTGAGAACTTCAGCTAAAGTTACAGTTATACTTTTTAGCTGAATTCTCATTCGCTGGCTGTCTCTTCACGAATTTCCGAGCATTCATTAACGACATCCATCAGGGGCATATTCGTCTATTCGGTCCGATTGTCAAGATCCCCGACTCTGCGATGCCACGCTATTGTCCAGGCAAGCAGGCGTACTACAGTCAGCTGTTTTGGCACGTGCTCGGACAAAGGGGAGTCTTCACAAGCTTGATCTTATCATAGTCAATTAAAGTTTTCGTTTCACCCAAGTGGAGTGTTAACTTAGAAGTTTTTTATATAAATGTCTATAATTGTTTAGTTCTGGAAGTGAATAAATGTTTTGCTTTTCACTATGGAATCTTTTCATTGAGACTTAACTACAGGTGCTACAATCACATATTACATGATAGACCTTTCATGTTGAAACTCAGTTGTTTGAACTCATGCATTAATTTATTTAGATTAGATTTAAGATTTCTAAGCCAATAAGTTATCTCCAAAATATAGGAATAAAAGAATTTTAGCTACAGATTTGAATGTGATTTGATAAGGTTTATAAATACTTATATATAACATTATTTGAATTTATATCATTCATACTATATAGAAATTTTGCTTTAAGACTAAATTTTATTGTAAAAAGATTGCAATGCCTATGTTTCCCTTTTATATTAATTAAACAATTATTGATAAAATTTATAATAATAATTTATCAAGGGTTAAGTTTGACTTTAATTCTGAATCAAATAACAGGGTTCCCACTGTTTTTCTAGAACAAAAATTAAGGACTTTCTAAGAACCAAAGTAACATTTTATAAGTACCTACTTGAAATACACAGCATAACAACATAACCCTATTTCCTGCGGAACATATTTTAATGATTATGAACCAGACAAGGCATGCTCAAAAATGCCCTACAGTATTTCAGAATTAAGTTTTTAAAAATGCCTAAAATTTGTAATAAGATATATCTATTTGACAAAAATTAATTTTGAAAAATGTACACCTAAAGCTTTTTGAGTGATGAAACTAGAAATAAATTGTGAATAGCATACAATATTATAAACAGTACTTTCTGGAGGTTTAAAAAAAACTGATATATATATATATATATATATATATATATATATATATATATATATATACTAGCTGATCACACCCTATGTTGCCTGAGAAAGAAGAAAGTTTTAAACTTTTCTATTACACTAAATGCAAGGAAAATTAAACTGCCATAAGTAACTGAAATATCTACAATCCTCTATTCTTTATTTAATTAAAATCTGCAGAACTGTTAGTTATTACGAAAGGGCAGCTGACTTTATAGTTTTAACCTTTTCAGTATGCAAAAGATTATTCGTCAAATAATAAGTAACCAAAGAAAAACTGTCCCATAAGAAAACTGATAGGAAATCACGTGGCGACGGTGGATCGCATTGAAGGAGAAATTGATCACATTTCAATTTAAAAATTAAGGATTTTTTAAGGACTTTTGACAAAAATTAAGGAGTTTTAAGGGCCCTTAAAAATGAAGCTAAAATTAAGGAGTTCTTAAGGACTTTTAAGGACCGTGGGAAACCTGAATAACTATGCAGGCATAATGTACAAAGACATTTCTTTTATAAGCTATCTGGTCTTTTTTCATTTTCTGAGAAAAATATTTTTTGTTTTCTTTAGCACCTGTTTAACTTCCAGCAATAATAAAACACTTTGGAAATAAACCTTTTTCCCCTTAATTTAAAGCAAAAGATCTAAATAAAATTAACAAAGCATTTTTTAAGCATGCATAGATATATAAAAAATGAAAACAAAATTAGTCTATGCTGTATGCATGTTATATTCATTTACTAAAATGAAAAACAGTGATTTTTCTAAAACTGCACAATATTTCTGGAAACTTACTTTTGCACAAAAATTGATAAAAAGTAATTTCAGATTAACTTTCTAATTCAAATTTAAAGTGCTTTCATTAAAAATGTTTTACAGCTATGTTAATTTTGAAGAATCATGAACAGGAAATATCTCCTGAAATTCCATACTATTTCCATTTTGTAATTAAACATTTTTTTCTAATCATTATATTCTACAATATGAATAATTGAGCTTTGTAATGCTGCTGGTGAAGTTCTCGATTTGTGCAATAAAAAATTCTGCTTAACAAATTCATAAGTGTGAAAAAAAAGTTTTTTTGATTCAAATCAATGATTAAAAAGTAATCCTTGATTTAAATTGTTATTTGTATCATGATTTATATCAAAGTGAAATAAAATAACCAACCCCATTAGTCATAAAAAATAATACTAACTGGCCCACTTCGTGACTGAGGTCTGAATCCAGGACCTGGAGGCAAATTTTTTTGAACACAACAAACTACACCAGGACTGAAATGAAGCTCAACATGGAACCTTTCTTCTGATGAGATATCCTTAAAAGAAACAAAAATATTAATTTTTGAAAAGGAGATCTGGTACATGAAATTAAGAGGGCATACAACAATTTTGTTTAGCAACTAGAAAATAGCCAAAATCAACAACTAATTAAGAAAACAGTGGGCTATCAAAATTAACATATTTTGTTTAGTACTCTTCAAAATTTAATATGATTTTTAACAATATATTTATGTCAAAGTGCTTAAAATTTCCAGTTAAAATATAATTTTTTAAATAATTATTGCTTATTAGTTGTTTGAAAATTACCTTTACTGGAAATACACAATCATTTTACAAATAACAAGGACATTTTTAATTTATATACTTTAGACCTTAAAATAAAACTTTGTTGTAATCAGAAGCATTTGCAGAAAATGTAAATAAAAAAATAAATATAGCAAAAATATCTTTTTTCTGTTCAAAATTTATAATAACAATTCTTTTAAGTACAGAATTGACAGGTGGCTTCCATTAAACATATGAAATTGACTAATTTTCATTTTACACATTTCAAATTAAATAACAAATAAATTTCAAAAGGATATGACACCTGGAAATGCACCTGGACTGTTTCAAATAATTATAAAATCTAAATTTTTTGTTTTGGAAAAAAGTTTAAAAATTCATATCAGTAATAATTTTAGTGTATATTTGTCAACAATTATCATTACAGGATGACAAATAGTACTAAAAAGTTCTTTTTGTTCTAATTCTTAATTATAATTCACAAATCAAAGAGTGAGAATAATAAAATTTTTGGTCAAATTTAGTGCAGCTGAATGTTCACTTGCCCCTTAAAATCATAAGTAAAAGCTGCAGTCTACATGGAAAAATAATTCTAAAGTTAATTACCACCAGAACTTCCGAGATATTCCTACTTCTAGTCTATATAACATTAGAGATATGTTAGAGATTTCCATTAATTTGTCGTTAGTTAAACATAATTTTTCCTCTAGAAAACTTTGTTTAATAGATAAGTTTACTTTGGAATCAATTTGATCATAAGTCAAATTCTAAGACGTGAAGTTGTCGAGATTGATAATATTGAAATTCATTTAAAAGGATGAAGGATATTTCAAATAACTTCCACACTCAGACAGAAACATAATACATATTAAACTAAATATAGTGAAACTAAATAAAAAATTTATAATAAAAATTGCATAAGGATGTAATGATAAGCCTAGTACACTATTATATGAAAATTAAGATAGTATATAACAATTTATAAAAAGCCAAAATTTAATAAATAAAAAAATAAAGAAAATGTTCAATCTGTGTATATACATCAATATACCCCCAAAACCTGCATATCCATGAGAAAACTGCATATCTCCCCCCCCCACATACATTAAAAAAATTTCACTAGCTTTTACAGATTTTTTTTAGTGGCTTGCAATCCTGCTCTTAACTTAAAATGTTTTTAGAATAATAAAGTGAAATTAAAACATTCAAATAAAACATAAACGCATGAAAAAGATTAATTTTTCATATACTGACTCAATTTTGAAAATACTGACCTATCTGAACAATACTAACTTTACTTACCATTTTTCATCTCCATTAACGTGAAATTTTTTTTTTCTTAAATTCTCTTTTGCATGGCTTTTTGTTTTGTGTAAACATTCATACATAGTTTAATCATTTCTAAAGTTACACAATTATTTGTAAATTCATATGTTGCATGGAAAATTGTGCATTTGCAGCCTTGAATATGTTTAATATAAACAAATAACAACAAAAACAAATTTCTTAGATAAACTTATCAATAACTCTACAAAAGCAAAATTTATATATAAAATGTAATACAAAAGTTTTATCCTTTGATGAAAAGAGACAAAAGTTTCAGAAAGTTCAAAATGTAAAAACAATTTAAAGACTTAAAGAAATAAATACCATAAATCCTCATAAAATACCTTTGTAGGATCTTCATACAACATGATAACTACTTGTGTCATGTAATTCAATTCAGAAACAGCACTAACATATTCCATTGCCCGTCTCCATTGTTCATCTTGAGTATCTTCAGGAAGACAACTACAAAGAAGGCAGGGTTCTGGCCACTAAATATTGGAAAAATAAGAAAAAAGTACATTACAAACAATAGTATTTAGTTACATGCAAGAAAAAAACTTTTAAACTATACAAAGAAAATTTTTTTGACTTTTATTATTTAATGACTTTTATTCTATAGTTAAACTTTAATGATGGGAATGATGTCAATATTTCAGCAATTATTTTACTTATCTAAACTTCCATCTATCTATCTACCACTCTTGTTCATAACACTCTTTTAACTAGAATTACTTTATCTTGCAGGTAACTTTTATCTTCTCAGTTACTTTTCCGTATTAATCAAATTAATATAACATAATTAAGTTACTTTAATTATTTCATTGCTAAGTATATTATGTTTATACAGTTTTTTAAATTTTATGATCAATTATGTTTCAACAGTTTTTAAGTATTCAATGTTAACATATTAACTTAAGATCTAACAACTTATTATTGACTAATTTGTATTTTACTAAATATTTGCTTATTTGTCTATTTCACTGATGTATTACATCTCTGGTTCAGTGAATGGCAAATAATCAGAATTTACTACACCAATGGTTTGATTTTTCAGTTACTTTTCTCATACTTTTATAAAGGCCTTTTCAAATACTTCTTAAGCATACTATTATAAGATTCTTTATAATTCTCTAAATAAGGCTTCTAATTAGTCCCAAAAGGATAAATATATCATTTTGATACATAATTCATCAGCTATAACTGCAATAAATGAAAAATCATAATAAATATTTCACTTAAAATATATTTTTAAAAGGAAAGAAAAAAAAAGGCAGTAATTTCTAGAAGAAATGGCAGGGTGTTTATGTGTTTAAGACTTCAACTTTCAATAAGTATAACATTACTACTAATGTGATACAAGACTTAAAAATATATTTCCATCTTATTCACTTTAACTCTTTCGCACCGACTGTCACGTATGTGAGCCAGCAAGAAACACACTCACATCCCCGGTTGACACACTGGCATGCCACAGCATCTTTTCGTTAAACCCGGTCAACATGCAGTGTTCCAACACGTTTTAAAAACTACAACTTTTCCCACAAGATGGCATATATGTACATATGGTTTTAGATACATGTATATTTGACCTTCTACTCAATATGAGAGTAGCATGATTCCCATACTTGTGGTTTCTGATTATATAAACATCAGGGGAAAGGAATGTTTCTGAATGGCATGGTTTATGATGGCTCTTTACATTAGCATGTGGTGTTTGTTTATAGTAAGCAGCAGAGTTTTATTTTAGCTACAACGTTATGTATTTTGGTTTGCAGTCCAGTTTTTAGTGGAGAATTAGATCTGACAGACTTGATTTTTTTTCTTTTTACTGTTAGAATGTTGAAGCATCAAAAGCGTTTAACTGAGCTTGAAATAGCTGAAGTGATGCAAAATATTTCAGATATTGATTTTGAAGCAGATTTGGATAGTAGTAATAGTGACACTATAATATATTTTGATTGTTCGGTTCATAATGGATCTAGTGAATCTAATAATTAGGAGGACATTTCTCACAATGATGATGATGATGCATCATTTATTCACATTCTCAGAAAAATCCTCCAAAATGGCAAATGAGTTATTACGAGTGTAAGGACTGTAACATAGTACTGTGTGTAGATTCCTGTTTTCAAATTTTTCTTATGAAAAAAGAATTTTAAATAACATAGTATTCAGTTTTGTAATGTTAAAAGTCATTAAATAGTAAGTAAATAATGAAAAAATATGTGTAAAATATATATTTAAATAAGAAATAACTTAAGTAAATAAAGTACCTATAAAAATATTATATAAATCATATGCCGTTTAAATACTTTACATAATATCATTAAACAATGTGTTGATACTTTGTTAATTTTATGAATTAACAAAGCTTAATAACAAAAAACTCTCTGGCCCAGTACACTCACTCGTGAAAGAGACTGCTGGCCTCAGAGAAAAGTGCACATTTGTGCCTTCTATTGCTAAAGGGTTAAATGAGTCCTAATTAAGTCCTAATATTGACTCAGTGAAGAATCAAATTTAGTGGCTTCATATGATGCATAGTTTACTGTATTTATTTTTGTTACTGGAAATAAAAACTTTCCTTCTAATACTGAATTTCATGTCTTGCTGTAGCAATAGATAATCCCTTATATCATAGAATGCATATTATGTAAATGACTTCCTTAATAGGTAGACAGTGTGGCATTAAGGCTGATACATGTTTTCTTCTGGAAATTACAGTATATAAAATTCTTTAACCCTTTCGTGTCTACTGTCACAAATATGTGCCAGCAAGAAATGCACTCACTTCCCGGCCGACATGCTGGAGTGCCAGTGCATTTTCTCGTTCATCCCCGACCGTCACATATGTGTGCACGTTGTGGAACATTTTAAAAACTATAAGTTTAGACACAAGATGGCATTGTATCTCCATATGGATTTGAATACATGTAGATTTGACCTTGTACTCCATAGGAGAGTAGTATGATATGCATACAAGTGATTTTTGATTATATAAACAAGAGGAAAAATGAATGTTTCCGATTGACATGTTTTATGACGGCTCTTTAAATTCCCAGGTGGTGTTTGTTTATGTAAGCAGGGAAGTTTTATTTTTGCTAAAGCGTTGTGTATTTTGGTTTGCAGTCCAGTTTTTAGTACAGAATTAGATCTGACAGACTTGATTTTTTTTCTCTTTATATTGTTAGATGTCCGAAGTGTCGAAAGTATTTAACTGAGCTTGAAATAGCTGAAATGACGCGAAATATTTCAGATTTTGATTCTGAAACAGATTAGGATATTAGTAATAGTGACACTATAATATATTCTGATTGTTCTTTATGTTCATAATGGATCTAGTGATTCTAATGATGAGGAGGACATTTCTGACAAAGATGATGACGATGCTTCGTTTTTTCACATTCCGGAAAAATCCTCCAAAACGGCAAATGAGTTACTACGAGTGCAAGGACTGTAACATAGGATTGTTTGTAGATCCCTGTTTTTAAAATTTTTCATACAAAAAAAGTTTAAATAACATAGTATTCAGTTTTGCAATGTTAAAAGTCATTAAATACTAAGTAAAAAATGAAAAAAAAAAGTAAAGTGTAAAATATATATTTAAATAAGAAATAGCTTAAGTAAATAAAGTATCTATAAACATATATAAATCCCATTCCGTTTAAATACTTTAAGCAGCATTATTAAATAACATGTTGCTACTTCGTTAATTTCATAAATTTAGGCTTAAAAGCAAAAAATCCTCCGGCCCAGGATACTCACTCGCGAAAGTGATTGCCGGCCGTTTACGCTTCCCGTCGCAAAAGGGTTAAGGATATAAATCAAATAAAATTATAACTCTAAAAATTTATCCAGCGCAATTTGTGAATACAATATCCATGATCATATTTAATACTTACATCCAGTAATCCACCATATCGTAACACTGTGAGGAGTGAATGAATATGACTTTCGCTAGTAAAATATAGACGAGTTCTTACATGTCTCTCTGGAGATGAAACACCATGAGAATACCTACAATGAATGTTTAAAATATATTTTCTCATATTCTGCATTTCTTAAAATAAATATAAGTTAGATATTTCTTTCATTGTTAAATAAATACAAAGATGCATGCACTAAATGTTCTTATTTAAGCATTAAGTAGAATACAAAGTTTTTAAAATACCTATAACATGACAACGGAAGCAACAAAACTATTAAAGATTTAAGAAACTTACATAGGATTTAATCTATTGACATTTTCCGTTTCATCAGCAGATGGATCAATATTCCGGTGTAGATCAGCACGAATTTTCTTTAATAGAGGCGTACAAATTCCAAGACCAATTGTAAGTTTTTCTTGTTGGTTGATACCATATTCCTATATTATAACACATACAAGGAATATCATGAGTACACCCTAATTGCTATTTTCATAAGTAGAAACTGTTTGGATGTAAATGTCTTAATTAGGATGCCAAGCTTAAAAAATTGTGTTATGTTATACAAAAAACAAATTGTAGTTTTTTTAGATGCTTATAACTTAGTTTGTAAAATAAAATTCTGTTAGCATAGAAATTACACTAAAATATATGAATGTTTATTTTATAGCCAGTTTAATTTAATTTTAAAAGTTATAAAAATGTTGTGGACTTCTATAAAATAATGAATATTAAGTTAAAAATGTATAGCTATATATATATGTGTGTATGTGTGTTACATGTGAGTGAGTATGCATATATATACACATACATGTGTGCTTATGTCTATGTATATACAAAAATAGCTGACCTGGGGTATCACAATATCAGCTAAAGCTTTAGCATATATGTAGAGTTCTTCAGCATGAGGAAATTGAAGATTATGATGATTATGTTGCAAATCATATTTGATGCAATCATAAATATCAGGGACTTTACTAATGTCAAATTTCCCTGTTTTTAATTTAAAATCTTTTTCTAATTTAGACCATCTCCTTTGCATCAAATCCCAAGTTTCACCATGATATAGAGGAGCCTCTGAAACAGAAAAATAAGTTTTTTCAGTTAAACTGTTAATATATACACAGCTTATTAATTGTAACTAAAAAGCCTTTCATAGGAGTCATCCTATTTCATATACCTTGAAATTGTGAAAATCATGAAGTCAAAATTAAAAATTGGCAACTAGTTTTGGTGAGAATTCTCTACTTCTGAGGTGTTTATTCATTAGAGTTGCAAAACATAAATGAGATGGTTTTGTGGTGTCTTAACTGTGGAATTAACGGATAACTGCAACGAAGGTTCAAGCGTGCTGGATATCTGAACAAAACACTGAAATATGTGATGTACATTGGTTCTTCATTTTGTTGATGGTGTTATGTAAATGTCAAGTGTGCTACATATGTATATAAATGTTTATGTGATGTATCCCCTGCCTGATCTCTTCAACCACTCACACTCTTGCACAAATAGTGAACAAACACAACAGGTTTGGTATGAGAGGCTATGGCCAACATTTGGCTGCACAAGGGCTAATTAGAGATGAACCTTTAACTTCACAAAAACTGATTCCAAACATTTAAGCTATTTGCAGCATTTAAATCCCCAGATTCCAGTATTGAAAGACAATGCCCTATGTATTAAATTCATCATATAATCATGAGTAAGCTGACAAAAAATGTTTTGATAAAACCAGAATGTTATTTATTTTTACAAAACACTTCCCTTTATGTGGCAGACAGCAACCAAATGCAGAAAAAAATTTAAATGGCCAATAACTAAAATAATTTACACAGTTTCTATAATATATAGAAAACAATTTATGATATAGTGTTCCAGAAGACTCATATTGATGTTATGACTCTGAATGTATTTATGAATAATTCACTAATATATGGGTGTAGATTTAATTTTTAAAATTAATTTTGTGGTAAAAAATAAAAATATATTTCATATAAATCAATTGTTTAATGGATATGTCTTAGATGAAAAATATTTATCATTACCTTGGACTGACTAGACTATATAAGTTACAACATCAAAAAATATTACTCCTGTTGGTAAGAGCATAAATGTATAGTTTCAAATTACTGATTCTGAATTGCCAAAACCACAAATTTGGTTAGGGACAAATGAATCATGGGGGGGGGGACAATGATTAATTAATTGGTCATAGGAAGGAAGTCAGGATCACAAGTGCGATAGATAAGACAACTGTTAAACTATTTTTGATGCAGATCAACACAGTCACAAGGTTAAAAGAAGTATGGTTTTGTGTAACAAAACCTGATATAGTTGAAGAAGACCTATTGATAAGATAAACACACTTCTAATTCTAAAAGCAAAACAAATTTCTATATATTCAATGAACTTTAACATATAATAATATCAAGGTAATCAATACACACACTGTAAGATAAAGACAACCAAAATACCTTGCAGGCGAGGATCTTCTTTCTTTTTCTTGATGAGAATGTTCAACTGCTGAACTAAATCGTAAACATGTTCACAAGCTTTAACCGGATTTTTAATAAACTGCAATGCATTATGGATAGACCTGGCTTTAGTAGGGTTCAACTACAGAGAAAAAAAAAAGCAAAAATAAAAATAATATTCATATGTCTCCTATAAAATAGTACAATTAAGATTAATTTATACTACAGCCTTTTTTTTTTTTTAAAAAAAAAAGCTAAAATTTTATAAAAGGAGTAAACAAGATAACTTACATGTTCCTGATAGGAAAAGAAGAAAGAGAGGCAAAGAGTTTGAAGGAAAAGGAAAAAAGATTTGTTAGCAATTCACTAGAAAATTTGTTAAATTATAATTATAAAAGAGAAGTTAAAGTAACTTGAAATATTTATGTTTTTAAATTGTAAAAATAGTTAAAAAATCTATTTATACCATCAATATTACATATAGCAGATTAACTTATGAAATTCAAGATGTGTGAAGAAATGGCAGTACCTCAATTGAATAAAATCTCTATTATTTGAGCTAAAAAGAGAGATTTGATACATGCTGTATAATAAACAGCAGATGGAGTGTAAAAAACAAGCTACTTTTTATGACTTTATTTTACACATAAATATACGCTTTGAACTGCCTAGATATTGAATTAAGGCTGTTTTTGATGAAATGGTACAATAGTAACTTTTGACTCTTGAACACCAAATTAATCTACCTCAAACATAGTCATTTATACTGCATGTGGACTAAAAAGTTTCAGCTTCACTATTTGTTCTACATGAAAAATAGAACAAAACACAATAAACACAATTTTAGTGTTGTACCCATCTTTACTACTTTTCTAAAATTTAATACAACAAAAAACATTAAACTTCAAATTCTGACTATTTATTAACCCTCTGAATGCTCATCCTGCGATTTCCATGGGAAATTCAAATGTAGCAAAATTGGCTCATCCCGCGATTTTTGCGGGCATGTGTTTTTCTTCCTTTATTAAGAAGCCCATTCTGCCTTTACACTGTTTAGCCAGTGGAATAAATTATATACAGTATTAGATATTTCATTAGGTAATAAATAGAATTATATGACTAGAACTATAGTTATATTACATAATAGAATTATAGATAATATGTTATAAATAGAAATTAACTGTATTTCAATTGAAATTTATTAAAAAATAAATTTTTTATGTGACAACATCTAGAATTTGTTTTTCTGAAAGCTTAGTTTCTCATGATAAAAGTCAATATAAAAAAATCTTCTTAAAAAAGAAATTAGTATTTCAATTCTCCAATTTATATATATACTTAAAATATACAACAAAAAATATGCTATTTTTAAAGAGATCTTGGTTTACAAATTGAGCAGTCAGAGGGTTAATGCTATAATGTGCCCAAACAGTATATAGAACAATCCTTATATTTAACATCTTTTTTAAAAATAAAGGCTATGTTTTTATCAAATTTTAAAGTACATCAAATGAAGTGTCATATTTAAATAATATGTGAAAATACTTAGTTAAAAGCATTTTCTAGTTAATATTTAAATAACTTTCCTCAAAACAATTTGCCTCAAGAGTTGTTAAAAAAATAACTTATGCTCTTGCATATAGAGTATACATAAGAAAAAATGAAAATAATTACAACAAAGTGATTTAGAATTAAATAAATAAAAAATATAAAATCTTGCTTTAGTAAAATCTGTCAGTTTTCTTTTATGAAACTATTATGAAACATTTTATGAAACTATATTTGATAATTCTATAACAATATAATGGTTGTTGTAAAATACATTTTTAAGAATAAAAAAAAACTTTATAACATTATAAGGATTGCATCGCCTTTAAAATAACTACTTTCCATATTAAGGAATAACCATATAGATACTATCCATAATTATACAGATTATATCCCCAAAATTAAGTTGAAATTAAAATACAATTTTTGAGTTTGCTATATTTTAAAACAATTGTAACACTGGTAAAACTCTAACAATTTTTCCCTCTCTAGTAACTACAAAGTCATATAACAAAGCTAAAAATCAACTTGTTTTTTCCTGTTATTCAGTATTAATGAGTTTTGCAACATTAAAATTTTTTTCAGTATGATATTTCTTCAAATCTACTTTTTACAGCCTAAATTTTAAGTTTGCAAAGTACATTTTCTACCACATTTTTAACACAGATCATTATTCTTTAAAATCATAAGCTACATAATTTTATTTTGCAATGTATGTTTGTCTTTCCAAAAGGATTTTTATTTATTTATTTATTCATTTTTTATTTAATGTGAAAATATTTTACTCCCTTTCTGCTTTAAATTATAGGTATCAAGATGTGTCAAAATAAATAAACTATGCAATTAGTGGAAATGAGTTTTTTGATAACTTCAAGGATTATGATAATGGAAAGGAAAAGATAAGGTATAATCCTGTTTCTTTTACTTGAAATCAATAACCAGTATTTCTCCCTTTTGTGTTCAACTAACATTTATCATTATGATAACTACAGTTTGAATATATACAGAAAAAAATAAAAACATGAAAAGTCAATTTAAATAAAATGTTAAAATAAAACAAACTAATAGTGTTCTCGGATAAGGAACACACAAATCAACACCAGTGCAAGAGGTTATGTAAAAACATGAAAGAGATGATTTTCTAAAAATGTGGAGAAATAAGTATGAGTAAGATCATGTTACTCAAATTCTTAATACAACAGTAAAATTTTTGTTTTTGTTATTTAAAAAAACTCCACTAAAATAAAAGGCTGATCAATAGAAAAATGCAATATTTAATAAATTTATTGACTAAATTATGCCAAGATAGTTTTTTGAAGTGAAATCTCAACAATAAAACACACAATACTTTTGTTTACAAAATAAAATAAAATAAATAATAATAATAATGACCCTATTTCAAATTACACAATTTTTATACGGACTTTTGATTAAAACACTTTTAAAATCAATGATAAATACAAGTAGAAATATAAAATTAGCAATACAATAAATAAATACAAACTTTTTCAAAATCTTCTTCAGAAAATTCTCTATCAATTTGCAATGTTTCATGAAGCCTTTGTTTGACCCTATAAGATACAGTACAAAATGCTTAAAAGATCTAAAATTATTTTTGATAACAACTGCAATCATTGAACAATATATTGAGATTTCAGCAGTAAAATATTCATAGAAAATTATAATATGTAATTTTAAAGTATTTTAATTATTTTGTTGATCGTATAAAGAGAGATTTAATAATTGGTATAAATCAATTCTCTGAACAGTTTTAAAAATTTTGATGATTATATTATATCATATACAATATTTTTACAAAGGAATTTAATACATGCAACTTAATAATGTCCTTAAAAAGGTTTGAAATGTGATATCAGCAGAAATTTCTCTCTTTAACTTTCACCACAGTACAAATGTAACTTATTTTTACTTACATATTTTGATAGTTACTGGAATCACAATCATTATCAAGTAAACCATTTGTATTGGCACTTTTTACCATTTGTACTAGAATAGGTGTCAGTTCTCCTTCTAATGCCAGTAATCCCTGTAAATAAATATATTACTCATGAATAACACTAAAAACTTAATATAAAGTGATCTTTTGTGGTAACTCTTTAAAAATGTTGCATATTTACAAGATTTATTAATATTAACTGATTATTTGAAAGAAATTACATTTGCATTAATACTCAGCAATCTTGATAAGCCCAACAATTCTAGAGAATTCATTGTAGTAGTTTTTGTTACTTTTTAAAGTAGGAACTAAGTCTAATAGCAAAAATAAAAAAAGCAAAGATAAAATGAAAAAAAGAATAAAATTTAACCCCACTAGTTTTACATATTTTTACAATATTCTGGCACTACAACCAATAATTCTTAGTTGTTTATTTTTGTTTAGTTTTAAACTATTTTATTTCATGCTAATATTTATATGTGTCAATATAAAATCAAATATATACATTTAATGGGTTTTTTAGATCCATACACACAAAATTACATAATTTTTTCATCAGTCTACAGCAACATGCCAATGTTGCCATATGGGAAAACTGGCATGCCAAATTATCCTATTATTTTTTCGACAATTTTCTTTACCATTAATCTTTGTAATCTAAACAAAATTTTAAAGAATAAATATTACTTCTTGAACTTTGATCATAATGTGGCATTTAAAAAGTTATTTCCAAATTTACTTTTTTAGTCTTTTGAATCAGAAGCATTTATAAGAATAATTAAGAATAAAATATTAAGAATAATTAAGAATAAAATATTACATGATGTTTTTACATACTTTAGCAAATGCTGCTGCAGTCATTTGTACCCTTCCTTCATCAGATGCATAAATTTTCAAATCATGGCGATATGTACTGTGTAAACGGAGAAGACCTAAGCCTTGCGTGCCTGCATACTCACCTATTAGCATAAATATGAGGATGATACATAACATTAAAGCTTTCATACACTTCACAACTGAAATAATAGCTGTATGATGCTAATTTTAAGAAAGAAAGAGATCAATTCCTAAAAACGACCACAAGGAAGAATTTTTAATCCCAGCAAAAATAAAACAAAGCTAATAAATTTAAGAGGTTTTACACTAATACTATATTTAAAACAAGATTTTTTTTTGAGAAGCATATTAATATATTGCAGAACAGGAAACTGAACAAGATATGATTGGTAAAATTTACACTTGAATGATAAATTTCACATACCAGAATAAATAATTTCAAATTCAAAATAAATGAAATATAAATATAGAATAAAGATAAATTTTAAGATAATTAAAAGATATATTTCAATGAGTTAATTGCTGAGTTTTTATATCTTATTACTTAATTAATGATGTGATATATGCTATTTACAATAAATACATTTTTCTCGAGTCCCCACTATATTAATAGATATATTTTTATATCTTTAATATAGTGGGATATTTTATCTTATATCTTTGTTTTGCATCCTGTAACTTTATCTTGGTTATATATGCAACATAATGTAAGAGATGTCTTGCACTGCTTAATAAACAAGAATTATATTCTGATAACAATGGTATATAGCTGGGTGGTAAGGTATATTTGACTAAACTCTAGGGCAGAGGTGGGGAATCTTTTAACCATTAGAGGCCATATCTCAATTGGGAAGTAATGAAGAAGGCCACATACTTGATATACCTGTAAATGTGACTTTTTTGAAACTGTTATAGTTTTTGTACAGTTCTATCAATTTATTGCATTATATAGAAATAATATAAAAAATAAATGACATTTCTTTATTGTTTAACATAAAAGATTTATTTTCACGAAAAATTAATAACTTGTTATCTTTAATTATTTTTTATGAACATCTAAATATTTAAATACCATTTCAAATAAAAATAATAAAGAAGTATTTTAAAATAAATTTATTATAAAGATATGCAACAGAAAAAAATTATAAAAAAGTAACACAGCAAAAATACAATTCTGTTAATTTTCATATCATCATAATTTATGTAATTCCAAAGTAATAAACACAAGAACTAGATTTTAAGGATGTGCAAGAAACTCATGGAGTCTGCAAGCTTCCCACCTGTGCTCTAGGGTTTTTGCCACCATAGGCAGAGATCCACGTTCTAAAGTTTAAAAAATCTTTAAAATTAAAAATTTGAGCTTTTATAGAACTATGTTAACCAAGAAAATGACATACATTTAAATTAATACAATAAATGAACTATTATAGATTTTCAAAAAAGCATTTGGCAACTTTGCCATTTCTAAATTTTGCTGCTACAGGCTGTTGCCTACTGCTTACAGCTGACTCCGTTATACTCACATTAAATTACCTAAATATTGCGATTTTTAGAAGAAAGCGAGTAAATACCCATAAATAAATATTATTAGGACTGTGTTATGCAAATAAATTCTTTAAGGGATTATGTTTATATATAAAATATATGCTCATATATTGTTTTATATATGTTTATACATTATTACTTCATTATATATGTTTGTGCCGACATGCATTTGTTGAAATATAGTTACAATACTTCTAAGAGATGGAGAGGATGGAATTCGATTTTAAATTATAGAAATTATACAACCAAAATAAAAATTATGAACATTATAACAGTACTTGGCATATATGAGGTAACACATTTCAAAATAAGGTGTCATAAAATCAAAGCACAACTAATTTTAAATAGCAATTTGATAACTACATTGTTCAATAAAATTTATTAAGTAACAAACATATTAATACATAGAAGGAAAATGTCTGCAAGTCATATGTGGTCTACCAGTAAAATTTTTTCAGCCTACAGCAAATTCCAATATAATTTGATAAAAGTCGTATTTGTAATAGTAAATATACTATTCCACAAATTTACTGATAATTATTAAATTATAATAACTATTTATGTATATATATATAAAATAACTAGTTTATAAATAATTACAAGTTAACTTTAATAAAATCTCTTTTTTTCAATTTCATCTTAATTACTATATATATAAGCACAAATATATTTATAAGATACACTTCCAATGCAGCTTTGCAGAGCCTACCCAGGCCTGTATTAATAGATTCTTCTACTTAACTGCTTTAATTATTTGAGCAGATAATTTCATTAATAAGAACTACATATAATAAAAAACAAACATATTAAGTGTTGAAATTTAGAATTTCCTATATCATTATTTATTTTAGTTTACAAACACAAAAACTTCTATTTTTTAAATTCTTGCACATTTAATAAGTATAAAATACTAAGAGAAGAGTTACAAACATCAATAAAGAGCAACAATACTTGTTAACTCATAAATAACAATTAAAGAAGAAACTACTTCACTATGACAAAGAAAAATTAACACAAAAAAACATATAAACAATTAAGAATGAAACATTCCAGCAATATTTGCTTGGCAATCAGACAAAACCCACAATACAAAACTAAAATAAAACCATATCAACACATGCACTAATAAAATCATTAAATTTTGATAACACTCAAAAACACAAAAAACATTTTACAACACTGATGCTGCTTTAATATTACAATGAACAATGCCAAATCTACTCTCTTGTATATTTTAAACAGATTGTGAGTAATAGAGTTTAACAATCTTTAGTTATTTTTTCCTTCTTGAGTCATTAGAAAGTTAAAAAGGTGAAGGGAATTTAAATATTAATATAACTAGAAAACGATTAAGACATTAGTCAGATAAAAGATACTAACAGTTAATAAACACTGCAGTTATATTATTTAAAAACAGATAAAATTAGTGATAAGTTATTTTTAAAAAAGAAAAACATGAAAAATGATTGTTTTTAGTAGATGATAGTTTCAATATATAAGTGGCATTTTGACATACAATTTTAAATGCATATTTTTTAAACAAAAATTAACACAAATAAAATCCTAATAGATAAGTTTTAAAAAGTTCAGATTTAAGTATTTATTTGTCATAAAATTACAATTCCTCCTTCAATATAGGCATAATGACTTAATCACTTAATTTAGTTTAACAGTTTACTTAAAGCAAAATTTCTTGTTTGAGCAAGTTAACTTTTTATATCATTATGATATTTTATTACACATATTGTTTTACTGCTTAATTTAGTCAATGAGTATAAGTTCTGGTTGCTCTGGTTAATGGGTCCCAATACGTAAAATTTTTGAATTTAAAATATATTGTGTGAGAATGACTTTACTTTTTATAATGATCAGTACAAACAAATGGACTGTATGATAATCAACAGAAGTTAATCACACAAATGAGAAAAAACTTGTATGTTTCTGCATAATTCAAAATTTAAAATATCAGGCTCAATTTTCAACTAACAAAATCAATACTATCACTCAGGCAATGCACAAATTATGAATTATTAAAACAGATTTAAAATTCAAAACTTCACAAACTTTCTACACAAATAATACATAAAAGAAGCTTTCCAAAATATAGAGTTGGTACAAAAATTAAATTTTTAAAATAAAAACAGATGAATTCATAAATAAATCATTTTACTTATAAAAAAGGCTAAAATTAAACTTGATATTTTCCTATTAAAACTGAATACTACCCTTCTTGGTATTTTAAATGGGCAGATTGGGATTCTGAGAGGCATAATCACAGCTTGCTATAAGAGATCTCCAATTATGCAGGGATCTACTGCTAAAAAAGCTGGGGTAATCAACTAGAAATACTTATGAGATTATTAGAACTATATAACTCCAATCTCGAATGGCAACCAGAGCAAATCAAAGTGAGTTCAACAGTGGGGGAAAAAGTAAACGAAAAAAAAATGTCAATCCAGGTTTTGTCAGGTGGTCCCACTTGAAAAATGACAAACATTATAGCAATAAAATAAAAATCTGAATTTACTTATTTGTAACTTTAAAGGTATAATAATAATTACAATAATTTTTGTCATTACTAGGGCCTAAACTTTGGTATTTTCTTTTTAGAACCAACTGAACACAGTTTTTTTAATTTTAAGCTTTTACGGAATATATTATTTAGATAATAAAAATTTAAAAAAATTATGATACATTTATACAATTTTTCGCAAAAATCAGCTTTTAAGCTACAACTTTGTTGATAAAGTAATGAAACTCATTAAAGTTAATTATTTCATTTTTCATCACTATTAACAACTAAAATATCCACTCAAAAGTCTAGATTGGCTAAATTTGTCATAGATTATAATATTCTTTTTGCATTTTTATTCCCTTTAAAGTACTAAAGTAATTAAGTTTACTTTTATTTAGTAATATCTGTAACCTTTTTCAGCACCAAATTCTATATATTATAATAAATGTAATCATATTTAAGTTTTAAAATTTTTTAAACAAAGAAATATTTTATTTAACATTGGTTGTAGTCAGTAAGTATAAGATTTTTTTTAATAGCATGAAAAAAAGTCTAACTGCAGTTACATAGTCAATGTAACAATAGAAATAAGTTATTAAAAAGTTAACTCTTCAGTTAGATTTAAGTGTATGATTTCATTGAAAATTGATAAGTTTAGGTACAACAGTTAAAAAGAAACCAGTATTTAAAAGTTTCCTGGCAAAGAGGAAAAAACAAGTTTTCATTAAAAACCAAATATTAAGTTTTTGTTGTAAAAGCCAGTGAAGTGCCATCTCCCTCCCCCTCCAAGCCTTGATGCCTACACTTTAACTACTTCTCAAAATTAAAAGAGGGTAAATACTGATTCAAATAATACAGCAAATGGTAATTAGGATTAGCTTGTAACCATTAACCATTAGCATGTAAATATGAAAAGTTTACTATTAAAGAGGTTTTACTTCCAAGCATTACATGTTATACACTGTATGTACTAAATATTGAAAATTACCGATACAGATGAAAAATATTTTTCTTAACAGAAAAAATATTTATTTAAAGAAAACTAAAATGATAGGTTTTTATAGAATCTCATATTTGAATCAGCTAAAATAAAAAGTTGTTTTTTTTTTTTTTTTTTTTTTTTTCTTAGATTCAATTTTTAAATTAAAAAAATGTAAAAATAAATATTTCCTCATAAAATTTTAAATATTTCACGATTATTCTGTAAATTCGAAAACATAAAGTACTAGTAATAAGGTCAAGTGTATGAAATGAAATAATTTTTAGAGAGTGCTACTACTAAGTTATGGACTACATTATACTGCTATAAAAAATACAGGTTTTCAATAAGCTAATCATTCCAGATGCAGAGATATTAAAATTAGGGTTAGGTTTCAGAAGGAGGAAAGAAGGAAAAATAACATAACTGCCTGTGGCCAAGCAAGTACAGCATACCTTGTCCCCCAGGGTACATACATCGAAATACACGTCCAAGTTCTTCAGCCTGAACTCTGCCTGCTGGAGTCAACTCTCCACCCCATTTCAGGATAAGAACAAGAGAGGGCTCCCTAGGAGTATCTAAAAGAATATAATAAAATAAATGTATAATGTAACTAATTCCCATACCTTGAAAGTCTATTGAATTTTCAACTTTCAAAATATTACAGGAATACTGAAAGGCACATCATGAATTTATAAACTTTAACAAGTAAAGAAACCATAGCTGTAGATATATTATTGAACAAATAAACTGCTTTTTAAAACTTTATTTATTAAAACTGAAAAATTGTGATTTATTTTTTTCATTTGTACAAATGAAAAAAAAAAAAACCCATCTTATTCAACAATTTTTTTAATATATTGTCAATGATGCAAGAGTAGCAGATGTTATATAATTCTTGTATAGAGATATTTTACACTTGTCAAGATGATTATATAAACCACTATTATAAAGTTAGAGAATTCATATGAAGTATCAATCAACATAAGATATTGAGTGACACAAAAAGGCCACTACTTAATAAAATTTTTACAGAGGTGATTGGAAAAAATAAGAAAACTAAGTTAGTATATAAGCTTTTAGATCAAAGCAATAATATATTCTATTAAACAGGACTCAATTTGACAAATTTTAGCATATTTTAAGAAAAACTATTTGAACACATTGTTCTCTATAATACCCCATTTTTGATTTATCATTTTAACAGTTAAAAACATAATAGCAGAATCAAATTAACAAAATGTAATTTGCAATAGAAACTTAAATGAAATTTTGAAGTAAAGACAAAAATGTCTTAACTTCCTTGAATGACATCTCTATCAACAATCTTGGAGTAATTCATTGACTAAATGGCTCAATTTATTTACTGAAATCTAATGGATATAATTCAGTAATTGAAATATGATGCTAAAATAAAGCATCTAATTTTTTATAAGATATAAAGGTCCAAAATAATTTCTTATTTTTGAGAGTAACCTACATCATTTTTAAGGACTTCAAAACTGATTTAATCCTTTGAATTCCATCTAGAAGTTCAAAATTTTTCACATTTTCCCCTTTGTTACAGTTTACTTGCTTTTAACTTGTTTTATTGAATACAAGTTTTGTACCTCTTTTCCATATTCTGAATCTTATGAAAGATCATCCATAGTCCCAACCACTTAGAAGGCCCTCTAACTGGTAGTAAGAACCAATTGTTCTGGTATTCAAAGAGTTAAATAACCCATTTATTTCAACACATTTGCAACTTTTAATGTGAATTTACAATATTTCAAGTTCTATTCAAAGTTGCTGCTGATGTGAATTCAGGTCATTTTAAATTCTGATCTTATTCAGACTATGTAGATAATACTCTTGATGCTTTACCAGATATCAAGCCTAAAGAAACATTAAATGTTTCAAACACAATACCTTCTTCCTCTAGTGTAGTTGTTAATAACAATAGTAGTACCACAGCTTCTGGTCGAATTGTCAGGCGGCCAACTTATTTAAATGATTATGTATATTAAGTGATTATGTATGATTTATTAAAATTTGAAAAGGGAGGTGTAATATAACTGATATTTTGTTATTTGTATGGCAACATGATATTAGGTTTTTATGGTTGGCAACAAGCTAGGTCAATGTGTTATGATAATATTCATCAACATGCAGCCATGGACTCAGTGCATGCTGCATAGTGCAATTATTATTAATGTTAATATATATATAACTAAGATGATTTAAATAAAGTTCACATTATAAAGTTCATATGTAGTTTATATTGTTTATGCATATCAGTAGAAGATATTATAGAGAGATAGTGCTTCTACATGACTACAGCCTATTAACACAAGACTTATACCAATGCACAGAAGAACAAGAAATGAGAAAAGAGAAACAAGAAAAGGAATAACTATTAAAATATGTACACACATTTACAGATATTATATATATATATATATATATATATATATATGTATCTATCCCACCTGATAAGACAAGAGAAAAGAAATGATGAATAACAAGACACCTTAAGAGAGAACCTCCCCCACACCCATACATCTCTGCATCATAGGAATTTGAATGACACTGGGAGGAGCAGTGAAGTTACATTAATAAATAATAAACAAAATGCATTAATAAACAATTGGTTATTTCATCGTCAAATACTTACTATACATTAATAATTATATGTATTCTACAACAATTAAATACTATATGCTACTATAATACTCAACAATAATACTATATGCTACTATAATACTCAACAATAACACTATATGCTACTATAATACTCAACAATTAAATACTATATGTTACCATACGCATTCAGCTTTATTAAAATTATGTGTGTTATAGTCCCTAATGCAACTTGGTATATGCACACATAATTATACATATTAAGTTTTTCTTTATAAGACAGAAAAACCTCACATAAAATCATTTTGAAATAACTTAATCTTTGAAATTATAGTACATTCCAACTATGTATTCATGTATGCATATAGTTGCAAAGTATTTAATAATATGCAGCCCTATTATGATTATTTATATCAAAATAATCATACTACATGAAAAATGAAACTATACATATCTATCCAAAAGAAATATTAAAATATTCCAACATTTAATAGATATAAACATTCGAACATACCTATTATAAAGTTTAATTAAAAAATGCTATCCCAGGAGTAAAAAATATAACATATATGCAACAATGGGATACTACTTCTTTGAATACAATAATACTTGTAAAAATTCTGGTGCTTAAACTTATAGTTTTAGGTATTTAGTTTTTCAAGTTGTAGTGATATATTCATCATATATATATATATATATATATATATATATATATATATATATATATATATATATATATATACACACACACACATGCATATTTTCTCTCTTTAATATATTATCTTTAAAATGAAAAGGTTAATGTTTTAATATCCAACATACTTTGAAGAGAATATTATCTTATTGAAAACTATAATATGGAATGTTCCAAGACAGTAAATAAGAGTTAACTTTTTCATTCAGAAGTTAAGAGGTTTTTGAAGACTAGATTGTAAAAAAGAAAACAAATTTAAAGAGCTCAGATGCAAAATTAAGAACTTTTCAAATGCCCTATCAGACCAGAAAGTGAAAATAAGGAGATCTCAAATACATTTAAAGGATTATAACAATATTATAAATATTTTAATATTCAAATATTAATAATGAATTCAAAATTCTTTAATGGATTTCTCAGCAATTTCTAAAATATTTTTTTTATTTGTCATAATTTTTATTCACTCATAAAAACTGCATGTAGAGCCATTTTAAAGAGGAAATTCTCAAACAGCAAAGCAATTCTTTACACCTGGATATTTTCCAATTATACTGTACATATAGCTATATTAAAAGATAAGAAAAAAGAACAATAAACAACAGCCTAAACATAAGATAAAGCTTAAGTGTTGCATTGTGTCCATTTAACAGTTTTGTTTATAATTCAAGTAAAATTAAAAGTCATTAGAGTTTTATTCCAATACATTTTAAACAATATTTTCAAAATACTGTTTGTTTCTACCAATTTTACAAAATTAAAACTAGCTGCTTTGTGCATGGCCTTTGCTCTGGGTATTTAAAGTTCCCAAATAAACATTTAGAATCACTGTAAAATTAAGCATAGTAGTAAAAATGTTAAATAAACCCTGTATGTTGCAGGTTGTTTACAAATCTGATAGTTTATTACCAATACATAATCCTAGTCATAGATACATACATGTACAATGTTGCCTGTAACCCATTGTGGTATGATGTCAAATACCACAACTTTCTCATAATGCAACTGTGTATCCAATTTTGTACCAATGAATGCAGATTTGTATAGTGAACAAACATTTTTGGAAATTTCCTTTTTATATAACAGCTAGCCACTTTGCAACCAGCCTTTGGTCTGGGTCAGGCCCTAATCATTCAGTCATCCTATCAGAGCTTTGCAACACCACAAAACTTAAAATAAATTTTGAAATATTTTTGGCTAATTTTAGTAATATAATTTTCAGTTAAAAAATAGAAATTTCATACGAAATATAAATAACACACCAAACTCAATTTTATAAATTACTATTCTGACATGTATTTTTTAAGGTGGAACGTTTACTTTAGTAACTAATTTTACTCCCCTCCCCCAAGATATTTTAGAAAAAGCTTTAACCAGCAAACTTTATTCTAAACCATATTACACTATATTAATAGTCAGATATTACAGAGAATTGTTAATGCATAACAAGGTATCTGTCTACGTTTGGAGAACTTTTTTCTTTAAACTTAAAAACTAGTTCATGTTTTTTCATTTTTAGATTTATTTTTATATTATCGTAGAGAATTGCACTTAAAAAATTTAATCCTGGAGAAGTTTTTATAAAATTTGTAATAAATGAAGAAAATTTAGTAAAAAAAATCGGGGTTCTTCAAAAGCTCTAATTTTTTAATAAATTAAATTATTTCAGTATTTTTTGATGCAACACATTTCTTATACACTGGACTAGTGAATCACCTAAAATCTTTGCATAATTTACATTTGGTAAAAAAAATGTTGGTCCTTCAAAATCCTACACATTGAATTTTTAATGAATTTTCATTACCTTTATATCTAACCATCAGTGTAACATCAAGAAAAATTATTCTAATTTAAAGCTTTTAAGTCATTCACTAGTAAATACTATCAAAAGCATTCATAATAATTTTCAACACAATATTTTAAGAATTTTTTGAGAAATCACATTTCAAGCTTCAACATTTTATTAAAAATACCGTTCTGAGAAAAACACATTTGAAGTTTATGAAAGCAACTTTAACTATTTAAAAAAATTTAAATACATGTTTAAAATTCCCCACACTTTCTTGCTTCAAAACTTTATAATTGCCAAGTTGCTAATTATTAAAAATACTAGAAAAATGTTTAAACTAATCTCCCTGAAAATTTAAAAAGTTTTCTCCAAAAAATGCTCTTTAAAAGGCTTTAAATTCACAACTTCCGGTTCCGAAGTCGCTACTTCTATTTTGTTTAAACAGCTGTAACTTTTCATTAAAATGCCATAGAGACAAAACAAAAAGAGATTTAGAAGTCTAAAAGTTGAAATTTTACAATAGAGAAATAAAAAACTTATGATTTTTGGCAAAAAATGACGTTTTCAACGTAGACGGATACCTTGATAAAATACTTATATAGAAAATAATTTTTTATAAAAAAAGGAATTATCTTCCAAACAACCTAATAGAATAAAAGTCATTGAGGTGTATATTGCTGCATAATTATAAACTGAAAAATATAAATTAAAATAACTACTTTAAAAAAATGAAGATTTAAATAAAATTTTTCATGCATATTACATGCATGGAAATTTGTAATTAAGGGTCAAACTACTGTTTTCTCTCCCCTTCCTTTGAAACATTCTATTAATAGTAGGTTAAGAGGTCCCTAAAACTGATTTTTGTCCAGGGCCCCAGACTGTCATGATCAGGACGATCTGGGTAATTAAGGTTTCCAAATTAAAATTGCATTTATTTGAAAACTTAAATTAGGTTTTAGATATTACATAACAGCAATATAAAAAATTGAAAAAAAGACAACTTATTTTATAAAAAGAATAACACATTTTATTAAAACTTAACATTCTTTGCAAATTAAAGAAATAAGAGGACTCTTTTTAGCAATTAATCCTTGATCCTCACTAACAAACAAACAAACAAAAAAAGGATATACTTTTAATTTTCGAAAAATATATTCTGTAACTCAGGGCAATGCAGCAGCAAAATGGCGAAAAAATTAAAAATAAATAAATAAATAAATAAACTAATCCTAGTATAAAAATATCAAAATTTATATAATTTTTAAGCACTTTTTAAACACTACCATAAAAATTAAGTTACTTATATCAAGTTTAATTATTTTTGTATTAAATTAAAAGGACAATATATCAAATGGCACCAAAATATAGTTGACAAACTGAATTTAGATTGAAAAAAAGCTTTTTATCTCCAGGTGCCTTGACCTCTGATCAATTTGACCGAACTAAAATTTTCTTAGAGTTAACCTGAATCACCATGCAAAATATTGTAAAAACTGATTCAGCCATTAAGGAATACACAGAAACATACATATAAAGGATTTTATATACATATAGTCATAACAAGCAGAAAATATTTTAGTACTCTGAAATTGGCAAGCTCTATAATATTGTAATAAATGAAAAATATATTATATTAATCTCATCATTAAAATCAGGATTAGAAAAATTTTTAAATCCAGTAATAAAATAGAAAATTAGTTATGTTCTAATGGATATTTATTTTAGACAACTTTTATTTTAAATAAAAAATATATAATATAATCAATTTATAAGTAGTCATGAAAAGAGAATGACTGTTCATCTTCACTAAACTTTAAAATAGGAGAGTTTTCCAGTTTTAAATATAACACTAGCTGCTTTGTACCCAGTCTTCAGTTTGAGTAATAAAAGTTCCTGAATAAAATTTTAGAACCACTACTATGAATGAAAGTACTAGTAAGAATGCTAAATCAACCTAGTATGCAGACTGAAGAATATAATAGTTTATTAACAATAAAAAAATCCAGTTATAAATATGTGTGTGTAGTGTTTTCTGTAAGTTGCTCTGTAAAGATGCTAAATTCCATGACTTTCTCTACTGCATGAGTCAATTCAACATGTTATGGATTCTTATGTACATTAATTTAAAAACTTATATAGAAAGGATACATATTCATAGACATTTTTTTTATTTTTGAAGCATTTTTATCCTGGGGATTAACTGCACAGAAATTTAATTTATTGCATACCCGACTTCATGCTTCCCTTTTTCAGAGTGTAGAATAGAGATTCTTTTACGATGTACTGGAGCATCAAGTAATGTTAAAATGGATCCACTGGATTTTTTTAAAGTCATTTTAAAAAATTCAATAAATTTTCTCTCTCATATAGGCTATCTTTTAATGATTTTCAAAAAATCATAAAAAATAATAAGCTGTTACACTCAATTTAATAGTATAGATTGTCTTATCCCATGACAGATTAGATGGGAGAGTTTTTAAAATACCAACAGTGTCCTTTTATTATTATCTCTTTTTACAGTTACGTGTATTTATGCCACCATTTTGCAGACTTTAGCTAATGGCAATCAGTTACCAACAGGGAGATATACTGCATTTGTTCCAATTTAACATGAACTTCAGTTAGACTAAAGTGCGATCATATTAAAAAGGATATATATAAAAGTAAACAAAATAAGTATGCAAGAATCCAACACTATCGAAGAAAGAAAGAGGCTAGATAAGGAATGTGAATTAATCTATTACTAATTACTAATCAAATGTTCCCATGTTTTATCAACTTTATTTATATTTCATTGTTGCCATTTAAGGAAAAAAAACTTGTTGCCTATACTTAAGTAAATCATTTACTTGATGTACTTAAATATGAATGATTGAATTACATAAAATTGAAATTTTAAATAATAAAATCTAAAGCAGCAAGTTAGTTTTCATTTAAGAAATGACAATTGTAAAATGTAAAATTATTTATAGATCATGGCAAATTTCAAATTATTTGAAATAAAAATTTTGCCAACACAAAATAAAAAAATATTTTCCAAGTAAGGAGTAGGAGAAATAAAGGATAAAACAAAGACTTATAACAATCAATCAATGCAGAAAAAAAATATTTAAACAAAAACAAAGCAAAAGCTTTTATACTGTGCCAAATCCAGGGCAAGTGAAATTAATTAAAAACAGTAAATAATAGTTCATAACTCATAGTTGTAACTGTAGATAATAAATGTCACCACACATTATTATCCAATTTATAATTAATGACTGTTTAATAATTATTAATTTAGGTATTTAACTGATCAAAGATACATTCACTGTTTACATATTTATGAGATATGTAATACATACTTTTTTTTTCACTCAATTTTCATACTATAGCTATATATTATGTTATAGCATAATATTGTGCTAAATACAAAAAAAAAGGGGGGGGCAATGATACCAAAAATGAGAATAGTAATTTTTTTTTCATTCCAACTCAACAATGGAAAAGGGCATGCTACATAATAAAAACAGGTTTTTTTTTTATTAGTTTTTAATTCATATCTTTTGAACTAATTGAAATTTTAGAACACAAATGGGTGAAATGACTTTCTTGAATAATTTTGCATCTTTTTTACCTTTAGTGCAAAGAATAATCCTTGCATGTCGGATTTATCTTTTTTATTAAAAGAATTTTATGGTAATGTTCAATAACTGATGAGATTTGGTTTAGAGTGCAACAATTTACTTTTTTACTTTATCTACTTTTACATGAGAGCTAATAAGACTGGGACCAACTGCTTAAAGTCAATTTCAAATAATGGCCAGCAGTAGTATTTGAACTCATGAGCTTTAGTACTGCAGAGCAGTGTCCTACCACTTCAACCATTGTTTAGCTTGATGAATAGTAAGAATAGTGCAGGAGTAAATATATTTTAGTTTGATATTAATCCTAATACATATTACAGAATAACCACAATACTTATGATACTATAACATTGGCATTGCTACAAATGAATCAAATGTTAAATAATAAAATTAAAAAGTTCTATCTATGTATTTTAACTGTCATGTTATTTCAATTCGCTTTTTAAATGCACATGTAAGATTTAAAAAAAAATAATGCATCACAAGACTTAAGGAATTTATTAACCAGTTTTCTATAAAGTTTAAACTGCATAATAATAAATTCCTGATTTATTATCTTATATTTGCTATGGTATATTTGCTACAGAAAAGTTATAAAGTATGCTTAACCAGTTTAGAAAGTTATTGGTTAAAATACATTGGAATTATTGTGTTCCAAGTTTAAACTTAATATTTATATAAATGATATTACAAATAAACTATTCATAGATTGTTATGCCACAGCATTTTTCAAATTTAAAAGTATCTCTGAAACCCATTAGGAAATATTTAAGATGAAGTAGTCAATAAATTTTGTTTTGATACCTGAATGTTTATAAAAAGACAATGTGTTTTTGAAATGGTAATTTAATGCTTTTGTGGTTATATTGTTCAATCAAACTTAATAATTATGGATGTTTCTAGCATATCATATTTTTTGATATATTAAAAAAACACATGATTGTGGAATAATGAAAATTTTATAAAAGAAGAAACCTTTCAAATAAAAAAGAATTCTATAGATATTTGAAATGCAATTTAGATACAATACATGCTTAGCAAATAAAGAGTTGTTCTTATTATGTACTCATTATTTATATAAATAAAAGACAATGTTTGCATGTTTGTCCTCTCAAACTCAAATGTGTTGAAAATATCATAATTTGTTCTTATCACGTCAGAACTGTTTATTCAGCAGCTTGAAGGAAATGTGACAAGTAGTGCTTTTTTTCTATTTGAAATCTTGCCGACTGACAGAAGATAGCATCGCTAGTGTTAACTTTCATATTTTACCAGGTGAAAAAATTATGTTAACTCCTTCATAATTTATCTAAAAATAAAATAACCCACAGTAGATTTTAAATATTGTTTGCATTAATATATAAATAAATTGGAAAAAATTAAAGTTAAAATTACAATTTGTACTTCAAAACCAATAACATAAATAGAAGTTTAATTATCAGTCCAAATTTTTGATAATTATTACCAAATGTTAATATCTTTATTCTGAACATGCTTTTATGTTTTCTTTACAATTAATACAGCCCACTACTATAAAAATTGATTTCTGAAAAATCATTGTTGAATGGGGATATAATGCTCATTTCTGCAAATTACTGTTATTTTATAAAAGTCTCCAAAGGGCTCCCATTAAGCATCTTGATGGATTAGAACAGGGGTTTCCAACTGGTGACCTAAAAAAGCTTTATTTATTTATTGTTTAGTAAAATGTTTTATAGTTCAATAATTTGTTTCAATGAAATTCATCAAAGATCAATATAAAACTTGATGTGAAGATTCATCCTACCTTTAATCCCCTATATAATAATAGCCTAAGTTGTCTGTCTGCGAATTTATGAAGCAGTTGTACCTGGAATGGATACAGTCATCCACATTAGATTTTTTATGAGTTAGGGTTAGCAAAATTCAAAGCAAGTTCAAAATCTACCTCATCCTTTCCTTTTCCAGCGTTTAATGCTATTATTTCAAGCCTTATTCTCCCCTAAATTCATTATTGATAGGATGGCAAGGGCAGAGCGTAATATTTAAATTTCTGGACTGTTTTTACTTGACCCTTATATATTCTAACCATTTCCTCCACTACATGTAAGCTGGTACATGGGGTAGAGTGTCTGCCCATTTGATCGTCGTACTTCTCGTGTTGATGGTTCTGTCCCCGATGTAGCCAATTTTTTCTAAATGTCTAATTAATTTAATAATTTCTGCTTTTTCTTTTCAATTCTTATTCCTAAAGTTGTTTTATTATTTTTAAAATAAATTTTTACCATTTTTCAAATTTTTATGATTTTTATTTCAGTAAATTCACGTATTACCATTATTATATCAAGCCCCATTTTAAGAGCAGGCGATTCAATGTATCAATTTATCACATAATAAATAGGTAAAAATAACATTTTTTTCTAGCATTATGATGTCATTCCTTTAAGCATCTCATTTAATCATTTATTTTAGATTATTTAAATATCTTCTGTATTATTTCCATACGTTTTATTACTAAACTTAGATATTACATAAATAATTTTCTTAAGGTAATATTTTGTTGCAAAATAATTCTAAGACAAAACACAAACCATTTTTTTTTACCTGCCTCATAGGGTACTTTACAATTCTGGAAAATTAAAAATTTTACTGATCCCGTCATATGACGGGCTATATGCTAGTTTATAAGATTAGCATTGGTCTCCTTTATTACTGCCTAATTTAAGTGTGACTTTTAATAGTAAAAAGGTTTCCCAATCCTGGTCTAGATTCTTTTATAAAATCCAGCTAAAAATAGAGACACTCAAAAGATAAAAATCACATATATCAAAAGAAACTACATTTGAATAATATAATTTAAAGTTTTCTTTAGGAAAGATGGAAACAACAAACACTATTCAAAATTATAGTATCTCTAATATGAAAAAGAAATTAGTAGCACACACACAGGATTTCTTACATTTTAAAAATGATTACACTTATGCATTATATTTGATTTTAATTATTTACTTACAAGTGTGAAAAGAAACTCTACAAGTTTTTAACAACAACTTAAAACAATTTTAGGTTATCTATTCACACAACATTAATAATACAATAGTAATTAGATGAAATTATGTACAACTTAATGAAAGGCATGAGGAAAAGGAATTTTTTAGTATGTTATCATGATTTATGATTCAGGCAATATTAGAAAACTTGTAAAACCAAAAAATATCTTATTTTAAAATACTAATTATAAAAAAATTAGACACTCAAAATTTATTCCTTAAATTGAATATATTTTTTAAAGTTAAATTTTATAGAAATAAAGAGAAAAATTAGTTTAGTAGAATGTTAAAATATAAATTTTTCATGACAGGCAGGCAATTTCATATTCACACACTATTCTTCAAAACTGTTTAGTCATGTTATTGGTTTACAAAGAAAAATTAACACTCATCCTTGTAAAGGTGAAATTAATGTTATGTCTTGTTAAATATGACAATACCTGAGTTTAGAAAAGTAGAAGTTTCTTGAGAATTGTTATCTCCCATTGAATGGAATATAGTTTCTTCATCATTTTTGCAATTCAATATCGCTGAATTATATTCTGTAAATATGAATCAATATATTATTAAAATTCTTTTTCGCAAGCTGTAAATAAAGGTATATTAAGTTGTTTTTCTTCTTTTCTGTGTGTGTGCCACTTCTTAAAAGAAATAATTTTTTTTATCCTACACAGTCATAAAATAGAATGTATATACATTAGTGTGAAAAACTTAAGTAACTTTTCTGATTTTGGCTGTAATTCTACAGAAATAATCAGGGAGGCATGAACTTGTAAAGAGTATGTTGGGCCCAATAAATTTCAGCGAATATTTTGTTCTTATCCCAAATAGGGAAAAAAGATATCAATTTTCATTAAAAAAGTTTAGAATCACGCTGTAAAAAAAAGCACTAGTAATAAATACATTATAGCTATATGATTATGAAGATGCGTTTCATTGTAGGTCAATTTTTGTGAGAATTGCATGCATATTTATAGAGATATAAAGGTTCATTAATATTAAAATTCTCAAGATGTATGGTTATAATAACCAGGATTTTTTTTTTTAAATCCAATCTGATGTCTTTTCAGGGAACTTGTCAGTAAAGACAACAAACAATTGAAATATAAATATATTAAACATATGATGACACATGAGCATGTTTGCTAAGTAATTTTACTTGTATCAGTACAAATGATACAAATTTTAAAGTAGCATTATTTGATAGTCCAATATAAAAGGCTACTTATAAAAAAAAAAATTTCTTTCAAAATCTCTAGAAATACCTAGCTTAATGACTGTCTTTAAATCTTAAGGGATTATCTTTAAAGTTATTTTGTATCATGTGTCTTTTGAAAAATTGTGTTCCTATTATAAATTGGTTAAGTATAATTAATAAAGATATGTGATATGGAATATTCATTATTATTTGGAGATTTTCATTAGATAATTAGAAAAACTATTGAATTAAATTTTTATAGATATTTAACTGAAATTTTTATATAACTTTCTACTATAACTACTATATTAGACTATTTAATAATGCAAGTACAGAAGTTTTATCACCTGTACATACACAGCTAAGAGTTATGGTAGCTCAGTCGGCAAAGGTAGTCATCATGTAACTAGTAGGTAGCAGGATCAAAGTTTGAGCCAGCCAAAGATCTGCCCTGTTCATTAACCTTTTAACTGTCATGCTTGAGATAATCTCGGGCACAGCACTGGTGTTCGAAAATGTCACACCCGAGTATTACTCGGGGTAATTTTTTATTAATGCATCATATTGTTATACCCGAATATATATCATGTACTTCAAAATATAAATTTTTAACTACTAAGTATAATTTATTTTGTAGTAAACATTTGAGTTTTGCAATACAAAAATTTCACAAATTGCGTACCCAAATCATCAAAATAACTTGACAGTTAAAGGGTTAATGGTGGATGGGGCATGTAAAATAGGCTCATGGTCAAAATGTCCTCTAACTTCCAAAATAATACCTTTGAAGGTGGCAGCCTAAACTAGGGAGTCTTCTGCTTGATCCCTACTTCTAAACTATAAGGATACACTTTGTTTGTGTTGTGCTCGGGAGTAGTGTTGGCTGCTTATACGGTGCTCCCAAAATAAAATGGTTAGTAAAATTTGCAATGTTTAAACATGGGTGAATGCTTATCCCCCCTGCTTGAATTTTTAAAAAATGCAGCTAAAATTTTAGTAAAAATACTCATACATCATCAAATACGTAATATTTTAATATTTTGATTGTTTGGTGCTGTCTTTACAAGAGTAGGTCAAATTTTCTAAAAATGGTATTGTACTGGCTAAAAATTTCAATTTTTCTTTCAAAGAAATCTTTATATTTCCATGCATATACCAGTAATTCTCACAGATAACTAAAGGCAGCTTTAAAATCATAAGGTTGAGCTACAATGTATTCAAGAATTATCTTTCATAGGGTGATCTCAAACAGTATTTTCTTTATAACAAAATTTTTGCAGAAATATAGATGCATAACATGTTCTTCATATTTTCCTATTAATTTTTGCAGAATTAGGCCAAAATCAGATAAATTGTTTAAGTTTTGTGCACTAGTGCATACATTTTTTTTTTAAATGTCAGAATTATTTTATCCCCCCAAAAATAAACTTTTTCATCCTAATTTGTTTTTCTATTTTTACAGAGTATATATTTTGTACAAATGTAATTGATGTTTTAATGAAGCATTATATGTTAGATAAACTACTCATATTCCAAATGAGCTGAACAGTTTGTTTCTGATTAGTTCAAATTTAAATGTGCAAGAAAATTTAGAATAAATCACATAAGTGCAATTACTTAAAGTAAAACAACATTTACAGATATTTGTGTTGTTTTGCAGAAATCTGTGACCAATATTTTCTTGTCTGAAAGGCTAAAGTCATTATAATAATGCTGTAAAAAATGCTAATTTAAATTTCCTAGTAAGACAAAATGTTAAAACAATGAAAATTATTTTGAAATACAGGATGCATTTAATATATAAAAACTTATTTTAATGTTAAGAATTTAATCATTTAAAAAAAAATCTTTTTAATAAAATTGTACAAAAATAGTTATTTTAAAAAAGCTGAAAACAAATGAATCATTGTGAAAATTTTAAATCAAATAACACTATTAACAAACTCATCTATTGCAACATTTAAAACAGAAATATGTTTCTTTAATCACTACCCCAGGTTAAGAGAAAAAAAATTATGAATAAATTTCATGAAGCGTATTATTCCTCATTAAAGCTGTATTTTAGAGAACACAAATTATTAGTACATGAAACACAGGTACAGTTCCAGAAAACTCTAAATTTCAGTTTTAAATAAACATTAGAAATTTTAATTGACATCAGATGATTATAATGCTAAAAACATGTAGAAATGTACTTAATGATTAATTTTCTTTTAAATTTTGGATCAATTTCATTATTTAGATATTTGTAATTATTAAAAAAATTACCAAAATGTTAAATTTTTATTCTCTAACAATACATTCTCACATTAAGTCTGCAAAATAACATCTGAAATACAAACAATATTAGAAATATAGAATTCTTTATTTTCCATTTTACAATCTATACATTTAAAAACAAAACACTTGACTGCTACAGCATGGAAAAAAATAAAAACTAATAGAACAAATTGACATGCAATTCAACTTACAAAAAAACAAAATAACATTGTTCAAAGGAAAGAAAAAATAAATTATAAAAATATTAGATTTCAACTTAAAAAAGGGGAAATAATAGCTTTGAAAGAGCATGGTAAAGAAATTAATCTACGGTATATCAGACATAATTGTCACAGACTATTAAAAATTAAAAGATATAATAAAAAATTACATGATTGTCTGTGAGTCCATAAAAAAATAAAATAAACTTAATTTCACTAAATAACAATAAAATAATAAATTTTATAAAATATAAATTTATACAGAAACCAAATCTTATAAAAAAGAAAGGAAGAAAATAATTTTTGCAGAAACTACACCAGCAACAACACATTGCAGAATGTAAAGTCTACCTTCATCACTACTTGAGCGCCTAGGTCTTCCTTGAGGTTGGTATTTCAATTGAACTTTTCTATTGATGCCAGAGAAATGTCCATACCTGCGGAAATAGAAAAAAAATTAGAATTATATATCAACGTTCACATTTGTTTCTCAGAAAAAAAAATTCAAGAACATAAATGAAAATTTAAGGACCTTGTTTGGTCAAAGACACTCCTTTGATTAAGACATTTAAAGGCTGTGAAAAAGATTTTAAGGAATTAGAATGGGAGAGAGGAGGTTTTTAAGGAAATATTAAAGTTAAATAATTTTGATATATATATATATATATATAGAGAGAGAGAGAGAGAGAGAGAGAGAGACTTACACATTATTCAATTAAGTTAAGCAAAAATTATCAAAATAAGAATATGGCCTTATTACTAAAAGTTATTTATATATTATTACAGCAATTAAAAATGCTAAGCCATGATCTAGTGTCCAGCATGCTGAGAAAGGAAAAAAGGTCCCATCCTTTAACTATACGAATTTTTGTGGCAGTGTTTAATTGTAACATTTTTGATTTTTTATATGATTTTAATGTAAAATGATACTTTATAATTTTGTATGATTTATGTATGACAATTAACAGCAGATTTGTTAAATGTTACAGCCTAAAGATGATACTGAGAATAAAAATGCAGACTTCAAACAGATACATTTGAGTACTGCTGTTCTAGAGTATATTTTTGTAACTATTAAAGACAATTAAAAGAAGCCAATTAAAAACTTCATAAACAACAAAGAAAATCAATAAATGTATCGACCTCATAACATGGTTTTAAGAATAAAGGTAAGTTTTAGATCAAGAAGAGAAGACAAAATTAAGAAAAAAAATTTTTTTTTCTTCTCAAATCAACAAGCAATTTCTTCTTTATTTTTGTATTTTTATATAACCTTTTCTTCATTGCCTTCATTTAATACAATTCAATACAAATTTTTATATTCTAGTACATACAAAATATACATTATGAAAATGTGAAGTACAATATGAATATGAATGAAATAAAATGAAATGAAATAAAATACATAAAATATGCTAACTTTTAACAGAAAGTGGTTAACATAATTCCCACTGAAAAAGGAGTTAAAATTAATCTAATTAAATCTAACAATCTAAATGAATTGATTTTTAAAATCAATCTGAATCCAAGTTGTATTTTTATATACCACTGACAGTAAAAACAAGGGTCATTTAACGAGTTAATTCATGAAGACGTTTTGCTATCGAACAAGGACCTAAAATTGTATCTGAAAATGTAGGACATGCCCTCCATTTTGATACTTAGTATGCACTTTAAAACTAAGCATAATGGTAAATCACAAAGCAAACAAAAATATAATAAAAGATTGTATAAAATAGAGATGGGACTTACATTTCTAAAACTGATTTTAATTGTTCTAACTTTGCTTTATTTTCTTCTATTTCCAGCTCTGGTTTTAATTCAATTTCATTCAAAAGAAATCTTGATATATCTAGAATTTCCTAAAAACATAATTTTAAACTATTAACTACAAGATTAAGTATTCAGTATTATTCAATAATATTCAATAATATTCAATAAGTAGAATGAGGACAGGAAAATAAAATTTTACCTGAAGTTGTTTAGGCTTCTTTAGCTTTACATGGCCATCTTTATAACCACCATATTTTTCAAAAATTTCAAAAAACCTGAAATATATGTTTTATAAAGTGTTATATAAAAATAAATTCTTGTATAGAAATATAGTCCTAATGTCATATAAATTATAATGGTTTCAATCCTATAGAGATATTAGCATTTATTTTCCCTACAAAATTAATTTAACCTATTAATATTCAGCATCCCTTTTTAGGAATAGTTAAAAAATACTTTATAAAATTTTTATGTTTACTTTGAACCAGTTTCTCTTTTCTATGATACTAGACTGAAGTCTTATAAATAATCTACCAAATTTTTGAGTCTATTCTGTCCTTTATAATTTCACAATTTGAAACAACATTTTGTAAACTTTTTTTTTTATTCTTGCACAGAAATTCTGTCAAGCATACAGATTAAAATCATGACAAATATCTTATTTACCCATTATACAGTTTTACTTTAAAATAGTGTTTACAACAGATACAAAATAACTCTTTTATCACAAAGTTTTTATTTTTTTACAAATGGCCTTCTATGATGTTTAAAATGACTGTTGATCTCTATGGTTTTTAATATTTAAATTTGTTCAAATTTCATACTTTTTTTTTTATTCTTTACACTTCACAATATCTTAAAACTAAGATATTCATCAATATGTAATGATAAAAAATAGAGTAATAACTTCTATTTTTCATCCTAATTTGGTATAGAAATTTATTCAGAGCCAAGGATATATAGTGCACAGAAAACCTAAACTTAGCCTACAAGTTCACACACTTGTATAAAGCTATTTAATGCTTGATTATCATTTTTAAGAAATCTATACATTGGACCCTCAAGGCTGTGAGGAGATGCTCTCTTCCCTTTTTATTTGTGCATGGTTGTAATTTAAACACAAAGAGCATAGCATGTTTGGAAATAAAATAGTCAAGCTCATGTTCTGGAAAATTAATATTTTATCTGCTACAATTGTCTGAGTTTAATTACTATTGTACTTTGTGGATGTGCTATGTTTAATGGATTTACACTGTGGATAAATTAATATAAGTCCATTTTCCAGTGCTTTCTACTATTCACTGCTAAAATTTTAGCATCATTACATATATTTAGAAGAATTGACTTGTCATTAATGGGCTAAAAAGAATAAATATCAAGTTATAAATATAACTAAAATCTGTATACAATTTGTAAATCTAATTAGAATGTGCAATTGTATATTTTATAAAGAAGCATGGCAACCTGTTGTATATTGGATGTTGTATGTTTTCAATGGTATCTACTGAATGTTATTTGACGGATTAGGTTTTATCTATAGATCTGCTTGTACAATGTGTGAGTGCATATCAAATAAAGAATGTTTCTATATAAATATATTTGATACTGCACTAAAAAAAATGTGTCTTACAAAGTAAGAACAGTAGAACCTTAAATGCTTGAGCTTTAATTTACCAAGGTTTCAGTTAGCTGAGCTGATTTTTTTCTGAATATTTAATTGTATATATATGTCAAGTCTAAAAAAGGGGTAGTTAGAAATTACATGTGTTATAAGCGATTTTAAAAAGGGAACTCTTTAATAATAATAAAATAAATGAAAACGACCAACGCTCGCACAAGCTTTTAGGATAATCTAGTCAGGCAGAAGCATTTTTGAACTATTTGATGAGCTTGCAAACAGATAAGTTTCAGTTAGCACGTGGACATGGAGCTGTGTTAGAATAACGGCCATTTTTTTTATGTTAATTGACGTTTTTTAGTTAGTTGAAAAAAATTCTTTTGCATATTTCAAAATCTAGAGCGGTTTTTGCATTCCTGCCACTCTTTTTTTTTTCAACGTGCGATGGCAGTTCATCGAAGCCGATGCGAGGAGATGGTGACATACCAGGTGCAACCGGCAACATCCTGGGCAGCAAACTACTTGTTATGATGGATGAAGGTGGTGTTATAGCAAAGGCTCATCCTAAAGCAGCCAGTTCTTTTTGAGATCGTATTTTCTTTTATTGTCAACATATTTTAAAGTGAACTGTGGATGTTTGAAGCTCACCATATTTTTGAAGACATTGGAAGTAGACCCTTTTTTGAGAAAGTTTTTGAGATGCAAGTTTTATTTTGCTAGTTTTTCAATGGATAACTTCCGGCAACATTTTTCCTTTTTCTGTTTTTTTTTGGGGGGGGATAGGGACCTTATGTCCAGATTTAATTGCTTTCTGTAGTCCTAGTCAAATGGTCCTAGTCCCTTTCAAAATGGAAGAAAAAATTAATCAACTGGCTTGCCTTGGAGTGCTACAGAATACTATTTTGCTACACAAAGGCTAATGAAACCAAGACCTACTGCTTAAAGCCAATTCCAAATGGCTAACCCATGCTAGCAGTGGGATTGAAACCCATGAACTCTGGTACTGAAGAGGATTGTTCTACTCACTTGGACATTATTTAGCTTGACTATTTTGAAAGACAATTTAGAGAAATGGACAATAAAGCAGAGAGAAGAGGAATTATCAGCATGAACAGTTAGAATTCAACTTCAAGCAAAAGTAATTGCTAAACAAATAGGAATTAAACTTTGTTAGAGATCTGTTGAACTTTTCTTTTTGTTAATTATCGTGTATGTGTGTGACATATATGGCAGAGTAACTTATCCAAGAAACCTTAATTTTCTTTTAGTCAATTTTTTTAAGTGCAGCATATATACCAGCATGGCTTATTTAGCCAAAATTACAGTTTAGTCTTAGTTGTCTGTATTTGAAAATGTTGAATGACAGTATGATCTTCAAGAATCAAGATATACGAGTATAATAGAAAAATATCACTACCTTTAGAGTAGTTAACATATATTTCTGATTGTTATCACAATAAATAAATTTAATTCTGTTTTAACATTTACAGATATCAATAGCAAAATATAGTTGCTTTAAAGTAATTAACACATTTGGTTTGGTTTGGAGTGCTACAGTCTGCTTTTTGCAATACAAGGGCTAATGAGACCGAGACCTACTGCTTAAAGCCGATTCTGAATGGCTACAAACATCCATGCTACAGTGGGATTCGAACCCACGAACTCCGGTTCCAAAGGCCAGCACCCTAACCATTCGGCCATTGCTCGGCACATTTGGATTGACTTATAAAAGATTTTAAGGAAAGATTTAAGTTACTACAGTAAAGATATTCTTTGCTATGCAGTTAGGTGTTGGGAGAGTTAAAACTAATGTAATACTATTTTCACAGTTGCAAAGGCTTTGTGTCTTTAATTTTACATTATGATACAAAGTAAATATAGTGGAAATGTGGAACCTTAATAGTAGGAGCCAAGACATGTGAGCCAAAATTTCCACAGTAAATCAGGATATCCCTTTGACCACTTTTTATGATTTAAGTTTAATCAGTAATGGATCTTAAAAACTATGGAATCATAATTTTCTTTAAAGTAAAAACTAGAGCTTTGAATTCCTGATAATTAATGTTATAAAATTCCCCTACAATCAGACATTTAGTAGAAACAAAATGCTTACTTAGCATGTTTTACTTCCATTTTCATCTTTTGTTTGGGAGTTCTGTCCCCATGACGAATAACTGCAATAACACAACGCAATTCCATCCTAAATAGATAAATAAAATATTTCTTATCTGCTAAAGGGATTACACATAAAAAAATTAAACAGTTAAAATTAAAATTGGGTAAAACAATTTTAACCAAACAGTCTTACATAATTTGAAATTCATGTATAAAAATCTGTAAGTAGAAAGAAAGGGAAGTTCTGTTTTGAAAAACCTATAGCTTTCAGCTAATTACACAGAAAACTAAATAAATTTGTATGCTAAAATTATAACTAAATGCACTCATATAATTATAAATTCAAATACATTTTTAAATTCAAAATTTCTTGCAAATAACTTTTTTTTTCTTTCTATTAAATAAACAGCATAAAAGAGTAATTAAAAGTTATACTTACCATGAACTAAATAAATCATAATATGATTTTATAAGTCAAAAATCTGAAACTATGCATATTTACAAAATAATTTAAGGTTACTGCATGAATACTTTTTAGATTCAAACTTTTTTGCTGTACAATCTTACTTGGGACATTGAGGCAACGGTCTGACCTCAAATTTAAAATAATCAATAATCTAATTCTAACTGATTGAAAACTAACAATATGCAATATTCAAAATAATGAAGATGTTAATTAATTTTTTATTTCATACAAAACAGTGTCTAAAACAAATACAATAAACTGAGAATCAAGACTATTGAAATTAATAAAGAATATTTTACAGTTCTAAGATTTCAGGACCTGGACAAATCTTGATTTGCCCAAGTAATAATAAGTCCTTACAAATATCCAGGTAGCACAAAAATATTGGCCAATATCAAAATTATAAAAGTATCAGCCTACATCAAACTCAAACTCTCTCTCTCTCATTCACACACACACACACACACACACACACAAAAAAAAAAAAAAAAGATATCCCTCAATAATCTGTTTTGATATTAACAATATTTGTTAATATTTCCCTGATATCCCTAAATATTTTTTAACACTTAGCAATATTGGTAAACATTTCCTCAATATATTAAGAATATCATTTTTTGACTTTTAACAATGTTTACCATGTAGTAATTTTAATACATGAACTAATTCCTTCATTTCTTCTTGAAGGGAATTAAGGTTTTATTCTATTTATTTAGAAGTTTTGTATTTAAAATTTGTATTACCTGTCATTTTTCCCCAGAACAAATATTTGGGACAGCCCAATTCTACGTTGTTTGTTTCCAAAGAATAATTACAATCAGTTGTAGTACTTGTAGAGAAACGGCAGAATCAATTTCAATTCACATTCAGCTAATGTAGTATTGTGTGTTATATTGAATGTCCTGAGATATTATTTGATATCAGAAAATGATATTTATTTTTACAAATACTGATAGATATTGCTAAATAAAAATATCATATTTATGACGTGTGACATTAACTACATTAAGAAAAAAACATTAAAAAAAGTGAGTTTCATAAGAACTAGCCAAATCATTAAATTTTTTAAATAACATTTCTCTTATAAGCAACACAAACTCTTTTAAATGCTTTCTTTAAGAAAAATAAATTTTGATTTTGATTGTACATTTTGTTGATAATTATGGCAGTTAGAACATGCCAACATTCAGGCACTTGAGTCCAGAGCAACAGAGTAGTTTGAAATTTTAACATGCTACTTGCAGATTATACATAAGTACATATTGGTTTCTGAATTAAATTTTAAATATTTACATAGTAGTATATTGTAAAAGGTAAATTAAAATTTTTGCATTTAAAAATTTATGAGTAGCTTTTTTAGTTTTAACAACCTATTTTTCAGAACAGTGTTTCTTAGTTTGGTTTGGAGTGCTATGGTCTACTTTTCACAACACGAGGGCTAATGAGACCAAGACCTTAAAGCCTATTTCAAATGGCTACAAACATCCATGCCACTGTGGGATTCGAACCCACGAATGCCAGTACCAAAGGCCAGCACCCTAACCAAGCAGCCATCATTCAGCACAGTGTTTTTAGAGCAACATTGATCCTGATTAAAATATTTCCATTTTTCCATGATCAAAGATTCTAGAGTTCGTCTACTCAAACTTGACCTAAATTCAGTTGCGTTTTTCCACACAGCACTAAAAACTTTTAACATGCAGCATTATTGTGTGAAAAGTAATATTCAGCATTATTTTTTGAAATACTTTATATTTAATTGCTGAATTGTAATCTTTTAGCTGTTTAAAAGTTTTTTTATTTTCTGGAGCAATCTGAGGAGTTTCTAGAGTTATAAAATTTTTTCATTTCTCCAGAGCTGCTCCAGAGAATATGGAGTAGTTGGCATGTCTGGCAGTTTTAGGCACCTCAACATAATGGGGATTAGCTTTAATCCCTTGTGTCATGGCTGCCGTCTTGAGGATGAGACTGCTTGCCACATTTTGTGTGATTGTGAGTATTTCTCGGCTTTTAGGTTTGAGCACCATGGTCGCCACCTCCTTGAGCCATGGGAGCTGCAGGACATCCCTGTCAGTTTTCTGCTGAGATTTGCCTCAGCTTGTGGCCTTTTCTCTTAGGCACACTTGGGTCGTGTTTTGTTCTTCTTGGGTTTGGGTACAATAGACCTCTGGTCGTAGTGTCCTGCTCTTGGGGAATCCCCCAAGAGCTGCCCTAAAGGTGATTTCATTCATTCCTGTCTGGCAGTTGACCAAAATTGGATGTCCAACATTTAGCAACATTTAAAATACTGGCTAACGTTTGTATGGCATTGATTGAGATATTTATGCTACCTGGTTACAAGGAATATTTTGTTTGCTATAAGATAAGTGCAAATATATATAAATTATTGCCCTTAGTCGACAATTAATGCAGAAATGACTAACTTACATTTTGCCAAAAGTAGTAGGCACAATAGGAGGATCATCTAGTTGAAAAGGCATTGACCAGGGTATGTGCAACTGTGGTGTCAGTTCACGTAATATCATATTCCTAAGTACAAAAATTTTATGCTTTACAAGTAAAAATATTAATATTAAAATTACACTGCTATCAATAAAATAAAATAAAAATATTAAAAGAAAAATAAGTTAAAGCAATCTTTTATTTTTAATAAGAAGTTACATATATTTGTTTATATTTTTGCTCCATCATTACAATTAAAAAATAAAGTTCTAAAATTTTAAAAGTTAAAAAATAATTTTTTTTTTTACCATTTTCAGTAATTTTTATTTAAATAAATCTAGAGTATTTAAAATTTTTTATATGCAACAATTCTTTTTTCCTCTAAATTTCACTTGAGGTTTAATGTATGGCACTATAATTGTTTCGAAATCTTAACAATTAATACTTATTTAATAACATTGTAATATGTAAAAATTATATTTCAAATTTCTATATAGCTTGTTGCAATAGTTATATAAAAGCAAATGGTTTATAAAAAATTAGACAAATTTAGCTAATATCATAATAATAAGCATTAGCAAGAATATAAACATAAATAGTACCAAGAACCAGAATAAATAATAAATTTTACTGATCTTGATTCTTTATATGTTACTTCTTAACAATTTACAACAATTATAGTGCTTAATTTGTTTAACCTAATTTAAAATTTATGCATAATTTCAATAAAGAACATCTATAATCATTAATCTAATTGTAACTAATTGAAAACTAACAACATGCAATATTCAAAATAAAGAAAATGCTAATTTATTTTTTATTTCATACAAAACAGTGTCTAAAACAAATAAAATAAACTGAAGATCAAGACTATTGAAATTAATAAAGAATATTTTACAGTTCTAAGATTTCAGGATCTGGACAAATCTTGATTTTTCCAAGCAATAATAAGTCCTTACAAATACCTGTTACTAATACACACACACAAAAAAAGGTTGAAAAATAGAAATAATATAGACATACAAAATGAAAAATATTTATGCATAGAGCCATCATTTGAAGTCAGAATTTAATATAAAAATCAATAAAATAGAGTTTCATCAAAATAAAAATATAATTTGCCTTTTCCTTTATGAAGCAAACAAAAATTAAATTACAGAGTGATACTAAATTTGAGACATAACATAATATATACTGTACCCTAAAATTTTTGAACAGTCATCATAATATTTCATGGAGTTCTTTACGAAACTAAATCCATTTACATCACATACATATGATTTTCCATTTGCTCTTAAAAGATCAAATCCACAAACCGTTTGCTAAAATATAATAAAAATAATAAGACTATTAGATATAAAATACTCAATACTCTCTACCAAGAAAATAGAAACTAAATATCTATACATATATATCTAAACATTGAAATTATTTTAGAATCACACTAAGTCATTTGACCAGAAAATTATAAAAGAGTGCTGAATGAATTATATCCTATATCTTTGCTCAAGGTCAAGGTCAAGGTAATTGGGTTAACAGAGTACCTAGCGAAGTGGAAAGTCTTCACTTTAACCTCCGAACATGAATAGATCAAAACATAAATTTAGGCCTCTAGGCAAAAAGTAATCCAAACAAAAATGTAATACTCTCCAGCTCACGAGAGAGCGAGGAGGTGAGAACGTTCTCATAAAAAATGATGAGTAACCAACGTGCTGTCTAATTAAAGGATAATTAGACTGTAACCTTGACAGTGACCATTTGGGATGGTTAACAGAGTTATACAGATTCCATAACATGTTGCTCAAAAAAGATATAGATAGGTAAAACAATAATCAAAAATAGGGACTATAAGAAATGCAACTTGGTACAACAAATAAAAATTAGCAAAAGTGACAGCACTAACAAAAAGATATATTTTTGGTTTTTATAAAATTTTTTAATTTTTATTAAGCATTTTTTCAGTTTTTTAAATTTTTTATAACATAAAACAAGACGATACATTACAATAACAAAAAAAAAAACTAAAGCAAAGTAGCGGAACGATATGATACCCAAAAAATTGGAAAAATTAAATAAAATAAGCCAAAAAATAAAGAAAACGGTACTTCATAAATAAAAAATATGTGAAAACAATTTAAAATCATAAAACACTAAAAAACAGAAATTTTGGAAAATTGCCGGTTGTGATCGTCGCCAGGGATCGAACCATCAACTACGGGAGAGTGCGGAAATGAGCGGACACGCTAATATCTTTGCTATCTTTTATCTTTTTATTATAGAAATATTCAACTGAAATTTTTGTATAACTTTCCCCATATCTTAGGCTATTGACACTTGGCATGTGGGTATACTCCACTGCCAACTTACATGTGCAGCAGCCGCTTTTTCTTGAATCGCATGAAAGTTTAGTATTCAGAAAAATTGCAGTAAATCCAAAACTACTTTGTTTTTATGAACAAAACTTTTTTTTTATTTTACAGTTTAATATATACTGTACGATTATTTAACAAAAAACCCCAATATTTTTACGAAAACACAAAAATAAACAATTTTAAAAATTAAAGTCCAATAATCTGTCAACATACTTCTTTATCACTCTCTTTGTCACAATGGCTCATTTTATCAATTTTGTGTTCCACAATAAAAAATTAAGCTTCAAATTGACAAAACACAACTTGTACGTTCTGGAGCCAGGAATTCGATTGAAGACGAAATAACGCAATAAAAGACTGGGTAACTGGACAATCATAACTTGTGGAAAGAAAAAAATGCAAAACATTGCATAGAAACGCAAACAACACGCATATAATGTTATACATATATATAATTAAATGTATTTAGTAGATTTGTGGTGGTTAGCAGATATCCATCACAAATCTACTAAATACATATTTTTACATGACCCGTGTTCCAGTGACAGACCACAAAAAATGTAAAAATTTGTTGCCCCTACACAAAGTGTTAAATTACACAAGTACAGACATTTTATCACCAGTACATGCTAAAAGCTGCAATAGCTCAGCAAAGAAAGTGATCTTGTAACCAGAGGGTTGTGGTTTGGGGATTGAGCTGGACAAAGATCAGTCATGTTTATTAATGGTGGCTGGGGCTTATATAACAGGTTTATGGTCCCAATGCTGTTCAAGTTCCCAAACAATACCTTTGGAGGTAGCAGGTCAAACCTGGGTCTTCTGCTTGGTCTCTGTTCTAAATGATGAGGATCCTCTAGAGCAAAGTCGTTCTGTCACCATATTGGTGCTCATTAAATGAAAGGTTCATCCCTTTGCCTTAATTCTAGTAGCCTCTGTCTTATGTGTTTGGATCATCCGAGTAGCAACAACAATTGTGTTACACTTTCGTGGTAGTAGCCCAAATATTTTATTACCAGGACTTATTTGGCAATGCCTATATTCCCTTTATGCAGTCCTAAAGCTATTTTTATTTCATCTCGGAATTCTCACAAAAACTTGAAACATGCTTGATAGCAACAAGAAATACTTTACGTTTATGAATATGTAAACATGTCCCCAACACCAGAGACTGATCATGCGATTCTTAATTCTTGAGCCAGCATTTTCTGTCTGTTCTGCATTTGGACTGCAAATTTGTAGCCCAAAATGTATATATCTGCATTTATAATTTTCAAGAATGTTCAATTCCCCGGGAGAACTGACATTTGAGTTAGAAAAATGTAAGCAGGACTCAACATCTGGAATTTATCACTGCCATCTATGATTTTGAGAATCATGAAAAGAAATTTGCAGTGAATCTCACTTCCTTTCTTACTTTTGTTAGCTGGGAAGTTAAAGATTAAAAAACAGTATTGGGAGTTAAGAGAATTTTAAAGGCAATAACTTTTGATATATTGCATATATGATCTCAATTATTTCAATTTTCCAATGTTACACATACAATTATATAATGCATATATTTGTTAAAAAATTAAACATATAAAACTTACATATGTTTGTGAAGTTTACTTATTTTGAAGTTTCCTAAATCTAAAAGAAGATTTACAAATTTATTAGCTCAAGCATAAATTTTACCCATAACTCACCTTAAAAGCCAAGCACACTTTACGAGCAATAAGCTTTTCAGCATTGCTGAGTATGACGGGATATCTAACTTCTTTTCCTTCTTTATCTCTCTCTACTTTGCCATCTAAGGCAGGAGATTTCCTTGCTTCTGCATGAGCATAATCAGGACCAACAGTATAAACCTTGAAAATGAGAAAATGTGCATATTCTTAGGTAGGATCATATTTAAAAGTTAAAAAATAAACAATCATTCACTCAATTGATCAAAATGAGTATCTGTGAATTGGTTGTATTATTGTTTAGTAATAAAACAAAATCAATGTTAATACTACTGCTTTAGAAATGGAAACCCAGGTAGCTTGGATGTTTTCAAACCCTTAAAATATATAAAATTATGAAATAAATAAGATGTCAACATGGATATCATGTTGTTAAACATGGACATCAGTAAAACTTTTCAGTTGAAATGTTAGTTTATAAATAGTGACACAAGCAATTGTAATTAATAAAAACTTATTGTATTTTTTTCCTATCTCAGAAAAATTGTATTTTAAAAAATTATTACATTCATTATATATAATAAAATACTAATTAATTTTTTTCAATTAAATTTGATTCTAAAATACACAAAACTTATTTCATATTGAATAAATAATGGATAAAGGGAGAGAAAGATCATTATACTGAATATTGATTTTAATCATACTTATTGGAATTTTAATAAATAAGATTAATTCCATTTCTAAGGAATTTATTTCTTAAAATCATTCACAATTAATTACAGGTATAAATCTGCAATCAAAATAAAATTATCAGGCAATGTTGTATGCTAGGATCAATAGAACCATGAAAAATGTGTTATTATGCCACAGGAGAGTATTTATAAACTTATTTTATTAGTTCTGCCAATTTCAGCTGAAATTGAGTTTTTTTTTTTCACAAATTACTAAATTAAAAAAAATCCATTGTCCTTTTTTTTTCTTTTTTAGATTTTAAATTTTATTTTCATGGTACCAATATCGTAAAAAAATTTAATCCATCTAAAAGTCTATAAAATTAAACCAAAAACCATTAATTTTGTGGATAATCTGTACAATTGGGATGGTATGAGATGTATATATGTAAAAGTTTGCATAGAAATTTCATATAGTAAATTTTAATAATAGCAAAGAATAAAATACTTTAACATCAGTTCCATCTGTTGGCATAAATTCTTCATAGATGAAAGATCCTGATTTTCTGACTCTACTCTCTGGAGAATATACACTACTTCTGCTACCAATCTATTATGATGAGAAAAATTAAATATTAAATTTATTTTTTAATAACTCTTTAGAAAGACAATACTGATACAAGAAATGAAAGAAAATGAGTTAATTAATTTATCAATGAGTTTAAAAAGTATTTAAATTCTGATAACATTCAAGAAAGCATAATAAATTTTAAATGCTTATAAGTTATATTAATATTTTGTGAAAGATAATGTTGGAGAAGAAAAGAAAAAAAGATTATCACTTATATTCTTCTAATTACAGGAGAATTATTTCCTATCAATAAGATCAAACAAACAAAATATGATAAAACAAACATCTATGACATAGTAACTATTTTCAGACAAAGTTTCACACAAATCTTTAATTACAAAAGATATTTTACATAAATTAATTACAACTTTGTAATCAGTAACGTACTGAATTAGAACTATCTTAATTCCAGTTATTCATATTACTTTGACAGAGAAAAAGAAAGAAAAATATCACAGACAGATTCAAGCAAACAATGAATATTCAAATGTGCTATCTTAGTATGTTATACAAATATTGAGAATGTGTATTAATTATTGATTCTAAGAAGAACCACTACAGAAGAAAATTTTTGGTAAAACATAAATAAGAAATTTACTATGGCTTAAGACAGGGGGAAAAAAAAGAAGATTTAAAATTACATGCGACTGCACAGAAATGAATACTGGAGAGGTCAACTATATTAAGAAGCATTTGAAATAAACTGAAAGACATTTCAAACAAGAAGAGATACAAAAAGAGAATGAAAATGAAAACAGATAAAGGGAAAAAAAGGGGTTATGAAAGGCAGAAAGAAACAAAAGAAAAGACAATTACAATTAAGGACATAGGAACCATCATAGTGACAATTCCTGATGTTCTAAGTGCAGTACAGAGAATGTAAGTGAATGGATGATGTATGATTCCTTAAACTCTAGATTTGAAATTCTAAGTAAACTGAAACAAAATATGAGAAAACTTATTAATGACCTGAAAGAGGAGGGCAACACTGCAACTGAAAAAGAGATGAGACTGTGGCGTTTTGATGTTAACCACGTTGAAGAAGCTCCTGTCAAATGCAGATTAATGTGGAATGCAAATTTCCCTCAATGCTGTGCACACAAGCATGAACAGTATATAAAGTGAGAAGCACAGCTCAGTCGAGGGGGAATCACTTCACTCTCGGTTGTGGAATCAGCATGCTTGATCAAAAGAACTTTTTGCCAGACTGTTTGTCACTTGCAAGCCGCAAGTGTTATAAATGCCCTGATGTTTTTATGCTTTACTTTTTACTCTTTATTTTATGTATCAGTTCCTGAATAAAAACATTTTGATGGAGAGCTCATTTTGATGATTAGTTTTAATCTGTTTCAGTATACTTCTACAAGACTATCAGCTAGTAAGATATTTCCATGTCTTGACACGACACTAAAATGGATGCAGTGCAATCTGCTTAAGACCATCTACAGCTATTCATAGTCAAGCAGCTATGAAACTTAGCTATATGAAAATAAGCAGTAAAGGTAGCAAAACAACTGACTTTGACTGTTGTGTTCGATAACTGGTAATTTAAAATAGATTGAAAGAATACAAAATGTAAACACAGTTTTTAAAATTATCAGATTAAAACAATGTTAGCAATTTTTATCATTTGTAAGAAATAGCCTTTTTTTCTTTGAATTATCCTACTGTCTGTATATGGTCTAGTTTCAATTAATGTTGATAATTAAGAGTCCTACTGTTAGTGTGAATATATTCTACTCTAGCAAAGACTATGTATATACACAAACACATCAATTTTAAGTGATGTTTTTACAGGGTATCCATTCTAATTTTTCCCAATTATGATTTTTTTTTAAGTAAAATAACCTTCAAACAACCTTCTTCAAAATTACTTAAATATATTGAAAAATTAATGAGAGAAAATAAAACTTTCAATGTTAACATAATTTTATTCATTCAATTACAGCTAAGTTAATTAGCAATTAAAAATTTCAAAATAAAAAATTATTAAAAACTATTCATCTACTGCCTTAATTTTACTCATTGTGCTTTTAATGGCTACAGGAGATTCTTATTGTGACCTGTTTGTGCCCTTGGCTTCATTTGCCATCAGTTTTTTTAGCTTTATTTTCCAGTGGCTAAGCATAGAAAAATGCATATTTGCACTATTTAAAAAATAATTCCTTGACATTTCCCTGATTATTCCAGATTGTTGATTTTTTTCTAACATTTCCATATTTTCCCAGTCTATAGACACCATGATATATTTTAATGTTACATAAAAAGAACAAACCTTTCTGAATAGTCTTTGGCTACCCCCACCAGCTGAAGTGGGGTAGTAAATATATATGTTGTGATCTTCAGCAGATATAGGCTTTTCAACAAATGGTTTATTGAATACAACACCATCCACTTCCACATGATCTTCACCTTCAACTAATTCTGAGAATAAAAAAAGAAAAATTAGATATAAATTACACTCATTAATAACTACCCATTTATCCTTAACAATTCTAATTTACTTAAGTTACTTTGACGTGGGTGCTTTATTTCACTACATTAATTTCAGTAAATACAAAAATGTTTCTACTACTTAATTCAATCTAGCAATTAAATACAAAATTTTTGGAATAAATATAAGAATATAATCTTGTAGGCAGTCACTATTTAATATTAACAGATTATGTAATTCCCTTATAAGAATAAAGTTCATTTAATATCTGGAAAAAAAATTTGTATTACCTACATACTAATATTAATTTCACTAAATAGATCTACTGAAAAAAAAAATAAATTTAAAGATTAAAATAAATAGTTGAGTTAAAAGGTAATAAAATTTCCCCAATATAAAAAAATATTTTTGAGTAGTACCTGAAGGACTTTCAGATTCTCTATCCAAAACAGCATACCTTGGTAGTTCAATGCCTTCTCTTTCTAAAATGCTATAAACTTTTCGCCTATAGTCAACAAGTCAAGGGTATGTTTAATGAGACTTGAAATAAAAATGCCAGTAAAAACATGTACAATATTTTTACAATAAGTTTATTACATTAATACTATTACATAAACAAATATAGTCTAAACTCAATAAAATTAGTTATAGATAATTTCCAGTATAAGAAAATTATCAATTATTCTTTATTGTTATTCAAAGTGTCTTCTAAATTCCTAAAATTTCTGACTTTTTCCTGATATTTTAGGGGTTACTGGAAGAATTGCCTGACATTTTTTATTTTTAAAAAACTATAGAAAAATATATATAAATGTGTTACAGAAAAGAACTACTTTTAACTTTTAAAAAGATATGAAAAAATTCAAACAATCCAAAGTTAAAAAACAAAATAAAATACGATATTTTAAATGATATTCTTAAGATACCTTTCTTCATTGAAAATATGATTGATAATATAACATATAAAATGAGACACAGCAGCAAATTACTTTCTTTTAAGTATTTTTCAATTTAATTATTGAAATAGAGTTTAATTTGTCTTCAGCCTCGTAACCTGTTCAGTATGGCAGACCACAGAAGATAGTGCTTCCTCAGGACGGGAGCTGTAACACACAGATTGTGCTTACGGGGCATTTTCTCCCACTAAGTCTGATACACAATTTTGGAAGTATGCATTAAATAATAATGGAGAAAATGCACACTTTACTTAGAAATGAAACCATTTTTAAATATGCGATTAAAGATATCATAACTTCAATCATAACAAAAAAAAAATTAACTAAAATAATTGATATTTAATAATAAAAATATAAATGTATTTTACTATAACTAAAAGTACCTAAATTAAACACTAAATGTTGATACAAAATATAAAAAGCATTAAAAATATTTACATTTAACATTATGAAATACTTGAAGAATATTGTAATAATTAATATTTCAAAGCAGTATGAAATATCTCAAAGCACGGATTAATGCAGACACCAACATTGCACATTTTACTTTCATAGGCAGTGTCACTTCTTTTATTATGCTTTGAGCAAACTACACATCTCCTAAGTTTTTAGCCATCTTTTTCAGCACACAATTTTGGAAAATGACGACCACTAACCTTCAATATAACTTGAAAAATATAACTTGAAGGACAGTTTTTTTAATACTCATAAGTATAATGAGACTTAAAAGGACGTTCATTTCACCAATTTTAGCATAAAATTTTTTTTTTATGGCAGGATTGTACATGCGCTTAGTACATTAATATCTATTTTACAGATTTTTTTTTTTTTTTTTTTTTACGTAGGACTTAGTTTCTTCTATGATAATTTCAATCATGCTTTCAACGAAAAAAAATCAAAAAAGTTTAATTCAGTCAACAAGGGCACTGAAATATTCTCCATATCAAGTCCAGGTTTTAAAGTAAAATTAATTTTAAGAAGTTCCTTAATGTCAGAACTTCATTCACATGGTGAAATCAGAAGTGTTATATTACTATTATTATCATGCTTTAATTCAGAATCTGAAAATTTAGAACTACTATATGAAGAACTCTAATAATTTATAGTTGTTTCACTGTCATCATCAGAAAGATCCATAGATGGATCATTCATAATTTTAGATATTTCCTCCTCAGAAAAATGATGTTGTCTTTTAGACATGGCTACACATATGAATCTAAAAGTAAAACTCCTGCTAGAATATTTCCCATAAAATCGCATCCTAAAACAGAATCAAAACTATAATCAACCACTTCAAAACAAGTTAAAAGGCTATTTATCACATGTTTTCCTTTTTACCCGCTAGAATGTGTTTATGTTTATATTCATGAAAATCCAATAAATGCCCACTTAAAGAACCCCATTATGATCTTAGGGAGAGAAATACTACATACTAGAGCAATCTTTTGAATGGAACATGGATTAGTAATGCCACCTTATAGTAAACATTTCGTTCTACAAGCATGACAACTATGCAGCAATCATCTCCCTGTGTAGCATTCATCATAACACAAGGATGCAGCATTAGGCTCTGAAGAGCATCTAGCTTTGACATGTTTTTGCGGCATTTGTCTCAAATGGGTTAAAAGAATTACAGAACCATTATTAAGAAAATAAATAATTTTTTAAAAATCACTGCATGAGATTAAATTTCCTGACATATTTGCTCTTTTCATGTTAGTAAAAAACCTTGTTATTCATTTAGGGTACTCTCAGTGACTGAATATTAAAAATAACTTAACTACTGTGCAACAAAAAATATTTGAATAGATTATATAGATTGAATAGATTAAAGAAAATACACTGGTAATATGTATATATATATATATATATATATATATACATATGTATGTATATATATATATATATATATATATATATATATATACATATGTATGTATATATATATATATACATATGTATGTATATATATATACATATGTATGTATGTATATATATATATATATATATATATGACAAGTCGTGGTGCAGTGTTAAGGCAAATGGACAAGTCTTCTTGATAATGATAAGTTTTATTAACTTATCGTTCTTAAGGAAAGCAACTTGCATCATTTTCAATGTTCGTGGTGGAGCTATGCATGAAGGTGTTGACCACTCCATGTCCATGTACCAAATCCCCAACTTATCTGTTTGCAAGCTCATCAAATCACTGAGAAATGCTTCCGCCTGACCGGATTATCCTGAAAGCTTACACGAGCGTGGGTCTTTTTCATTTATTTTATTATTATAAAAGAGTTCTCTTTTTAAAATTGCTTTTAACTCACATAATTTCCACCTACCCCTTTTTTAGACCTGACATATATATCATTTGGTGTTAAAAATAAATACTTTAAAAATGAAAGTATAACTTTAAAAAATAACCATTTATCTTGAAATATATTCAGCAACATGTATCAAGAAACAAATACATAATTAGAAAATATTACCTGTCTTGGATGTCATATTGCATGAACAAATCATTAATAATAAAAGGTTTCCTTAAATTTGAATAATCAACAGCTTTTGCCAGAGGAAAGCCTTTGGAGTGAAAAGATATAAGGCAATCACAGATAGGCCATTTTTCCACTGGTTCCTGAAAAGTATTTAAAAAATATTCATTACTTTTAAATTAATGGAAAATAAAATTACTATCATACTTAGTAATGATCACAATACATAACAATTTCAATAACTGCATGCAATAGTTCTAGTATGTAAAACAAAAAACCTCCACAAAACATGGAGGCATATTATAATTGAGATTTATGCCTACATTCAATATAACATCTTCTGGAAATACGACAGTCTTTAAGTATTCAAATTCCTCCAAACGTGTAAGTATTTCCTTCATAGGCTTTGACTGAGATTTTTTTGACATAGCACAAATGCCAACAATGACTTGCTTATTTGTTGATAAGTCATCTTCATCTGCAAATCGCTCACTGTCCTGAAAATATACAAGGATTAGTGACTAGTATATAAACATAACTGCACAGATTTAAAAAATACTAATTTTGCTAACTGAACTTGATAAATATTTATTTGTAATTAGTACACATCTGTAATGATAAAGTAAATGAGAATGTCCTAGATATTTCTTCTGTAATAAAAAAACAAATCCATGCAATCTTATTCATTCAGGCATTAAGAGAGCAAGTAAAAAAAATAGACACAAAGAAATAGAGCAAAAAGTTGTATGGAAGAATAGAATGTTAATAATATCAATATTTAAAATATATTTAAACTACATTTCTTTTTAAAGTACAAAATATATCCTTCCCAACACAATTTGTGAGTTACAAATTTTACTTTCTTGTATACGTTGTATAAGGGAAGTATTATAATTCACCTTAAAATTTCGACTGATCTTCATGTCTTTGTGACTGTGTCTCTATGTATGTAAATTAACTTGAGTGTATTATAATTTAGATAAATCAAATTTTGAATGCGTGCATTATAGCAAAATAGTAGTTTTTTATCAACTTTTACCGGGCAATGTTTCAATATGCAGTTTGCTGCTCTTTGGTATTAAAATTCATGGTTAGAATCCTACTTCTGGCATGGATTTTGGAACCAGTTTGAAGCAATAGGTTCTGGTCTCACTAGCCCTCGTGTAGCAAAAAAGTAGACTGTAATGCTCAAATGATTGAAAACAACTGTCTATTAACTTTGAGGTTACTACCAGAAGGACATTTTACTTGCTACTTCCTGTTTCCAATGCTGTTCATAAAATAACAGACTAATATCATTTAAATTACAGTGTTTATATATTTTGTAAAAGCAAGAACAAAAACATGACTAACAAAAAGAGTTACTTTTCTTTTTTTTACGAGTATATGAGAAAGTCAAGGAGAGTCTACTCCTAATTTTTATTAAATCTAAATTAAGTACATTATTATTTCAGATATATTTATAATGAATCATTTTTTAATTTACTTCCTAAAGAAAATATGTTTGTGAAAATTGCAAGTTCTTAAGTCTGTTAAATTTAAAACTTGCTGCTTGTCAATTATTAAATGTATGAAAGCAATGATAGTAATAGAATAAATTCAATATAAACAATTCATGTTTTCAATTTATATATATATATATATAAGCATAGATTTTATTACAGGATGTTATCATTTAAACCAAGAAGAAACTTTGAAAATATATTTTAAATTTCAACATTATTGTCTTGAAGATGTATCAATTTTAATATGTAAGGAATTATTATCAACAACACTATGATGTGTCCTTCATTTACCCACGAACCTTTTAAATTATGCTTTCTACAATTGTTAAGCAAATAAATGAACACATTTGCATAAAAAACTCACATACAAATACACAAATGCACTCAAAGCCATATATATGAAATAGCAGGTATAAGTCTTATGTATATGTAAAATTCAACATTTTCATCATCATAAATGGCTTAATCTCCAGTTCTTTTCCTTAACTGCAAGAAAATCAGATTCTACCAAATCAGCCCATCTGAACTACCTTTTGGTTCCAGTGGGTCTAAAAAGCAATACATTGCTTATTGTGTAAAATTCAACAATTTATACAAAATTCATTATACTAACAATATAGAGTTCTTGTAACTGGAAATAGTTAAAAATATTTGGTCTTGGAAATATTCAAATCAGCTAAAATTATCAACCATTGAAAAATTCTTGCCCAGTTACTGTACATAAAATAGTATTTGCAATGGTTAAGCTTGGTTTGGAGTACTATGACAAATTTTAAGCTACACAAGGAATTAATTATAGTGGCAACTACTACTTAGTTTGCTAATACTGCATTGATGCCAGAAATGAAATTCAAATTCACAGATTCCAGTTATTAACAGGCCATCTGGCTATATTTGTCATCCTGTTATTTGCTTAAGTTAAGGTAGTAAATTAGTGTATCAGAATTGCCAAAAAAAATATATAAAAAATTTTTGTTTTTAGATACTGGCAAAAATAAAAAATGATTTCAGTAACTAGTTTTATGTGCATAGAAATGCCTAGATTCTAGCAGACATGTAAATGAAAAGCCAAACACACAGACACATACACAAATTTCAAAGTAGCTATTATATACAGATAATTCTGTTGTATAATTTAAACAACTTTACTAGTTATATTAAAGTATCTGTATGTTTCTCTTATTTCTATTTTGCAATATATTGAAAAAAAATAAGGATCAGTTTCAGTTATTATATACTTACACTATTGCCTGATAAGATACAGATGAATTTGAAATTATGTCATAATGTTAATTTATATATAAAACATACTACAGTAATTTACAATTATTTGACAATCATGCCTTCAATCACATAAAAGATTTTTTGCAAGATAAATCACTCAAAAAAGCATAAAGCCACAAAGTTCTTATGAAAATGCAAATAAAAGCCACATGATTACAGTAAAAAAAAGCATGCTTATAGTTAGAATGCCTTCAAATTTTTCTTTAATACTATGAAGGTTTATTTTTATATGAAACTACATATAAGTTCATTTAACATTGAGTAATAATGTCAATCATCTGCCTACTCACAATATACAGTAAAGAAGTATATTTACAGCTTGAATGTTCACAATTTCATCTTTATAGAGCATCAACATTTAATATTGGATGGTTTGCTAGATTAATTTTTTTTTAATTACAAATTTATGACAAAAAAGGCTCATATTGATAGTTGTACATGTTTACCTACTACTATATGCATCTCAAAGAGGAAAATCTTAATGATTCAGTAACAATAACTATCTAAGTAATTAAAGAGTGATTAATGGTTTCAAAGTAGTTGCGGTGGGCAATGAGTTATTTTATCACAATCCTTGAAATATTTTACTATTTCAATAATTCTTCAATTAGTAGAACTAAATATTTAAAAAAGATTTTTTAAATAATTTCACAATTCCTTAATTTCAAAATCTAAGTAACAAAACATGTATGATTAAATAAAAATTTCATGGTGATGAAATGAACTATATATGACAATTTTGTATGAATGAGATAATGATTTAAAGTTTAAGAAAAGATGTATATATGTATAGAGCTAGAGCTAGTAGGTGTGCAGTGCATACATGCATGCACGCAAGTAGAGAAATTTCCACACCAACTGATGGAAGAAAAAATATTAAGATATGATAAATATAGTGTTGTTAGCCCAGTAAGTAGGGAGTGCCATATGGTAGAGGAGAGTTCCTCACACATTTTGTGTGAATGTGAATGAGACTTCTACTGTGACAAAAATTTGAATTTCTTGGATATCACTTCATCGAGCCATGGGAGCTGACCAACTTCCTGGTTAAGTTGCTGCTAAGATTTATCTCAGCTATTGGTCTCTCTGAGACCTAATTGTTAATATTTCTTAACTTATTGCTGGGACTCTTTTGTTCCAGTAAATGGGGGTTTTCAGTACAATAGGCCTTGGGTCGCAGTGTTGGTGATCTTTTGGACCACCCCACCCTAAATCTAAATCTAGTGTTTTTAAAAACCACTGTTTGGATTCAGTTACTTCTTTTCAAATTCACATTAAATCTATATTTATATTTAGGAAAGATAAAAGAAGTTTGTCAAAAGTGAAATAAAAATATATCAGATAACATCAACCAACCAAGTAAGAAAGGTTTAATGATATAGGATTGTTTGTAAACAAAAATTAAATTATGTAAGAGTTTCGGATTATTCGATTTTACTAATGAACTGACAAATTAGAATGCAAGTGCAGCTCTAACTTTGTGGATGTATTTTGTCACTTTTCATAGCATACTCATTTATCTTAATGAAAGAAAATTAGGTTTATGATATGTATATCTATATTTTTTATGCATACTAAATTATATGAAGCAGTCATATAAAGATCTATGTCCTGGGTTATGATTCTACTAGGTGGCAAAATATCTTGCCCACAGGGGCTAAAACCCCAGAACCAGCTCAGTAAACTGGTAGAAATCATTTATTATATCATTAAAATTATGTTACATGTAATGGGTGTTTTAGATCCACTACAAATTAAAAGTGGTATCTACAATGGATAATTGCAGTTGTGAGGTAGGTCATCAAAGATCAAAATTTGAAATAAAATAATACAATTTATTGAGACACCTCATCTATGGTGCTTCTGTTGCCAAACCGTGTAACAGAGTTTTATAGTAGTGAGGAGTGCTAGTGAGCCATAATACAATAGTTTAGCTAAGCAGGAAATAATTTTGATTCATGTGAAGTCACTAAGGTTATCCCAATCAGAAGAGAAACAAAGACATCTTGTCAATGTTTGTAATTTTAGAGATATAATTGCCAGAAATTTGTTTTAGAATACTATTAAAGTTTTGGGTTAAAATATCATTGCATATTTATAAATCCCCTATATAATAATAGCCTAAGTTATCTGTTCATCTGTCCTCCAATTTATGAAGCGGTTGGACCTGGAATGGATAGAGGCATCCCTTTAAAGCGAATAAAGTTTATCTTCTCCTAAACTATCGATCCGATTCTAAAATAAATTTGTATAAATATGCTTCACATCACAGCAAAAAATACTGTCATCTTTAAAACGTTCGAAATCCAACCCCTCCTCCCTTTTTGAGAGTTTATTGCCATTATTTCAAGACCTATTTTCCCTGGTTAAGAGCAGGCGATTAAATTTATCCATTTATATTATTAAATAGGTAAAAATAACAATTTTTCTAGCAATGTGACATCATTCCTTTAAACATCTCATTTAATCATTTCACATTTTAAACTATTTAAATATCTTTTATCACTGAACTTAGATATCATGTAAATGATTTTCTTTTATATTTGGCTTAAATAATAGATTAGGTACATGTGTGATAATTTTAAATTGAATCATCGATTATTTTTTGTGGTAAAGAAAATTTTATCACTGGTATTAACAATAAATTCTTTTCATATAAGTCTAGGAGTCTATTTCACGGACTAATAAATATCTAACTTTTAATTTATATATTTGGAAATTAAGAAGTTTGTTCTTTTGTGTGTTTGTTTATTATACATAACCACATGGTTTGACTAAATGAATTCAATGTGATTCTAAACTGCATTACAGGATGGGAGACTCTAGAGGAGTATGACGATAAATAAATTATTGAGAGTGAACCAGATAATTCTCAGTCAAAAAACAAACCATTTTTTTACATGTCTCATTGGGTACTTAACAGTTCTGGAATATTAAAAATTTTACTAATCCCATCATATGATGGGCTATATGCTAGTATATATATAATTCTGTAACATAATAAATGATCATTACCAGTTTATAAGAAGTTTATAACAGCTAGTCATAATTTGTTACAAATATTCCTCCTTCATATATACTGAATAACTTTAAAAAAAAAAACATAATATGCTTTATTAATCTCCTTGTGCTTTTGGGTAATGCATAATGGCTGATACTTATAGATTAAAATTGTAAAGCGAACAGTAAGGGATTGACATTAAAGCTTTACATTCACTCAGCATTAATCATAATTAAAAAGACTGTGACACTAGCTTTTGCAAAAAAACTAAAAACATTTGCAATTAAAAAACAAAACAAAATGTCAAAAAATTACAAAAAAAGCCAAAACACACATTCATTCTACGCATAGGTACCATGGATAAGAAACAATAGCTGCAGTCTGGGAAAATGGGACTTGGAATGCAACAGATACAAGGGCGACTAGGATTTAAAGTTCTGGAAAAGAAAAGCATTTTTAAGTTTTATGAGGGTATGTAACAGAGACGGAGCAAATTCTTAAAATATTTTCTCATTCAAGGAAAGTGAAACAAAGTATAATTTTAATAATGATGTATAGTTAATTATATCATAAATAAAATTGCACAATAGTATGAAAATTCTTAGAAGTAGAGAAAATAAGTAACTATACACAGTTCACATTGAAGTATAATTGTTGATTTTATCAGATTAAAATATTTAAGACTCCTTGATAAATACAAATTATGAGAATTTATACACTTCTAATAAAGACTACACTTCTTACAGCTCTAATTTCATCAAAAAATTTTAAATTCCCATACAAAAACAAATATTTCTATCAGGGTTGGATGATTTTTATCACTTTGATATAAATCATGATTTGAATCACTCATTTTTTAAAATCTTCAGTTTAAATCCAGAATACTTTTTTTTCATACTGTGAACTTTTTTAAGACTAATTCTTTTTAATTGGATGAATAGAGGGCACCAGCAGCAGCATTACATTTCTAATAAAGCTAATGACATCCTCTAATAACTGTTATCATAGCATTTGAAAGAAAAAAGATGAGGTTTAAATATCATTTTATGAGTGCAATTTCTTGCCAGATCAGATTCATTTTATGATATATCCTTCCTCTGACGTTAAATCCATAATAGTTTTAATTATATTTGCTTTTATTTTTGTTTAAATACAAATGATTTGATAAATAAATAATTTATGTTTAAAAACAATGAAAAGAATATGAACAGTTTGTTGAGAAGGGACAAAAAAATAATATTTCATGCAATTAATACATAACTTGTTAATATGTAAGTAATATTGTAAAAACTAAGGAAATAAAATAATAAAAATTTAATTATTCATCATAATATAATTAAATCTAACTTAACTTTATTTGTAATGTTTAATTTTGTATTGCAATTTAAAATTTCTGATTAAAACCAAGTTTAAATTGAAAACAAATCTGAATTGATATGATTTAAAAAATTAATGACCTTGCGAGCATAACTGGTGCCTAGGGAACAATATTTTTTTACCCTCAACCCTCTATGAGTAGTGCTTGGGGCATGATAGACCCCTTTGAATAAACTGAGATATAAACTAGTGAAATTAATTCAGATTTTTACCAACCCTGATTTCTATAAATCAATAACAGCAATCCCATGCTTAATACAGTTTTTTTTTTTTAAATTTAACAGAATTATCTTTTTAGAATAAGAAACATTTATTGAGTTATTGCATTGTGCATATCAACTTTTTAAAGTTAAAAGGCCTTAAATTATTCTAAGATTTGCTTTTAAACAACTAATTAACAGTAGTCTCAAACAGAACTGTGAATTTTCCACCATATCAAATACTGTGCATCATGCTAAAAGAGAGGAAAAATGCATAACATTCAAAAAAACTCTTAAATGTATAGATAAACTATTTTTAAGTTTACATGATTACATTATTACATGATTTAACCCTTTAGCGGACAGTGGTTTCACAGCAAAACCTCTTGTTAAACATTTTTTTCTCTAATTTTTGGAGAAATATGAATAGTTCTTTCGAAATTTTTTATGTTTTTGACATTAAAAACACATTAAAACTTACAATAGATGATAGTGCTGACTTGAGTTTATTTTTTTCTGCATTTAATCTATTTTCTTTCTGTATTTATACTTGCTGTACCTGGAAAGTTTGTCATTCGATTTTTTTTCACCCTACACAAAAGTATCTATTCAAAAAACACTTATTAATTGTTCTTCCAATATAATTAAAATTTTAAAAAGTATTGTATTCTAGCTCTACACGGGGATGGGTTTGTCAGTTAATCCCTCCTATGGTATCCTCTAGGGCAAACCCCTCTATATAGTTAAAAAAAATGAAACATTTTGCATTTATAAGGTTTATAGATAATATTTATAAAGTAATTTCATTAAATTCCAAAGAATTTATGTAGGTGACCTTTAAAGGGTTAAGATAGTCTTGTCTTAAACAATGCAATGTCATACACCTGGTTCAAATTTTAACATAATTGTAAGGAAGTAAAACAAATAGCATTTGTCAATATAAAAAATAAAATTATTGAAAAGAAACAAGATAGTAAAATCAATAATGAGACACAAGAGAGATAATTATATATATTTGCTTTTAACATATACTTGTATACTGAAAAGTAAAAAAAATGCCTAGATAGCTTTTTGCTAATTTAATTCATTAGCTATCTATACCTTTATCATTTTATGAGATAAGCATTCATCCTCTCCAATGTAAAAACATGGCCTCGATTGTTTTAATCCTTGATAACCTTGTTCCAACTCTGTATAAGACATTGAAGAACTTTGTACACCTATAAAGATAAATAGAATAAACTATTATAAATGCATTTAGAACAAATATTCAGTAACAATTAACATTAATTACCAGTATTAAGAAAGGAGAATACTTATTCTTTAACTTCATTTGGATTTATTTTGAAAACAAGAAAGGAAAGAATTATTTCCAGTTATCAACTATGCAGTTAAAGATGACAAAAAAACAGTACATTTAATTGTTACATCTAATACAGTCGAATTTCGATAACTCGAAGTCCCAGAGGAACCCAAAAAATATTCGACTTATCCGAAGTTCGAGTTATCAAAGTTACCTACCATTCCTCTCAACTGCCACTTAACATGGGTCGACATGGTTTAAATGGTTTGATATGTGCCATAATATATAGTTGTAAGCATTTTAATTTTTTAGCCTATATAAATAACAAGAGAAGAATGGGTTCAAAAGGTTTAAAACTCAAGAAATTTGGCCTCATTACATATTAATTATTATACATACCATGTAAATCTCATTTGAAAAAAGCGATTATTTTTAAGGTTGTTGGCATTCACAAAGTCACCTAATTTTTTAACAGAGTTATATAGAGTGTTGTCTGTACCTTCGGTGGTCTCCAGGTATTGTTGAAAGAAATGATTAGCCTCTTGTGCGAGAACGAAGAACTCGTGACCTTCGAGGACGAAGGTTCTCGAAGGTCACGAGTGGACTGGTATTCAAAGTTTCAAACAGAATTGTGTTTCTTACCGGGGAAATCTATCACAAACATTCGACTTAGAAGATGTTCGCTTCGAGTTATCGAGACAGTTTTTTAAAGAAAAGTATAGAAATGATTCGGGACTTGAATAAAAGTTCGAGTTAGCGGATTATTCGACTTATAGGAAGTTGAGTTATCAAAGTTCGACTGTAGTATACTGTGAAGGTTGTAAAAGATAGCTGTTACTAGAATTAACAAGTAACAGATTCTATTTAGTGTATCATTCATTATCTTATGATAGTCTATCATTATTTTATAAAGATTCTTACTTTTTAAATTTGATAAAAAAAAAATAGAAAAGTATGAATACAAAAAATGAATATAAATAAGATTAAAACTTTGGAAGAATAATTTTTTTTTCTCCACTGAAACTCAGATCATAATAGTAAACAATTTTATTAACCTTAGACTGAAAATAAATAACAAGCACTATAAAGGTGGTAAAAGCATCGGAAAGGGTTTCTAAAGGAGATGAAAAGTTTGAATATGGCTAGTTCAAAAATCATATTTTACAATAACTACTAAATAAATTTATAGAGAAATAAAATAAAAAGTAAAGAAATAAAACTCTTAAAAACATCACTCTAAGCAAAACAATAAAGAGTATACAGTTTACCCATCAAACAGTAGGAACTATGAATCAAAAGAAACAGAATCTAGACTGTTTAATAAGGATGTAACTTTGTTCTACAGATGTGAGATGGAATCATCACTGTTCTGAAACAAATAAAATTTTAGTCACAAAATTTTATTTAATTAATATAAATTATTAAAATATACCTATAACACAGCAGTAATTATAGCTAATGCTAAGCAACTGGACAAATGAGGACACTATATATTCATACAAAACTTTGTGTGAAAACTGTACAAACATGGACCATGCAGAAACTTAAAACTTAGATATTTAACAAAAAGAGGGGGGTGGAGCAAAACTATAGCATGACAAAAGAGGCATTTGCCATGGGCACATCAGACACAGGGGTACTGTGCTATGCATAAAAGTTTTTATAAGGTTTCTCTACCAGGATACGAACAAAGATGACTCATCCCTGAACAGAAAAAAGGAAAAAATGATAAATAATTTTTCAAAGTTATGTAATTCTAGTTTAAAGGGTACTATTAAAGGACAAATTATAATTCTTAAAAATGAATGAAAATTTATATTTATGCATATCAGAATAGATTTTAATAATCCTAAAATTTGGAAAGTCTATAAGGTAATTTAAGAAGAAATACATCAGTTAGAACTAGTTTTGGTTTGGCTTTGGAGTGCTATGTTCTACTTTTTGTACCACGAGGGCTAATGAGACCGGGACCTACAGCTTAAAGCCAATTCCAAATGGCTACGAACATCCATGCCATAGTGGGATTCGAACCCACGAACTCCAGTTCTGAAGGCTAGCACCCTAATCATTTGGTCATCGTTCGGCTCAGTTAGAACTAAAGAATATGTATTTAGATTTAGAAACTACACTGAGAAACCTTCTATACCTGCTTGTTATAACAGTTACATGTGAATTTTTCCTCTACAAAGTGAAACTGATAAAATGATCTCTAAGCTCATTATTGGGATAGAAAAGACTGGAAAATGTCAATAGTGAGCACTGAAAAAGAAACTGTAAACAGCATGCACTATGATGAAGTTACTGACTTATTCACGTATGCTAAATCTAGAAAAGTAATGTGATCTTTTTTTTATAATAATATACAAGTATAAAGTTGTAAGATTTTTGTGATTTGTGAGTTCATATATGATACATAGAGAAAATATGTTTATATAATATTCCCGCTATATTTGGTAGTAAAGGCACAAGCCAGATTTTTGTAAGGAGCACCAAATGGCCTAGTTTCTAGCCCAGAAAAGAAAGCAGTATTTAAAAGCTTAAAAAATATATAAAATAAATAAAATAAAATGTATTTGAAATGATAAAATCAAATAAACATTTTGGGAGTGTAAATTTTCTGGTTGGTTTTACAGAATTTTACATTAGAAAAGGGGTAAAATATATCTACCAATATTATTAAGACAAAACAGGTTAGGTAAATTTATGTCAAACATAAAGAGTAGGGCATTTTAAAAATAATTCATACACAGTAGACAATTTCTTTAAAGTATACTAATTTTACACATTGTAAGCAGATATAGTGAACAACTAAGTTTAAGAATAAATTGATAAGGCTATTAAATCTAAGATAACTATAAGGTGCTTAGGAAATTATATAATCTAATGGTAACTGGTTACTTTTCCTCAACTGTGATTGTAGGCATTTCTCGAGCATTTTTAAGACCAGAGAGTTTTTAACCAGTAGAGTTAAACTTAACAAATAAATAAAAATTTGAAGCACAGAATTAGAAATGCTTCAAAATTTATGTGATCCTCTAAGTATGTTGAACAAAATAAATCACTTGTAACAAAACTGGGAAAGGGTAATTTGAAAAAATAATAGAATGAATAAATTAAATTCAAATAAATACTTGGGAACATGAATACCACAACTTTATTTTGTACAAAGATCTAAGTTATTCACTGCTTGGCTGAGGAAGGATAGATACATTGTGGAATTAAAATGATTTTTTATTTAAAAAAAATTAAACTCATCTTTTCAACTGATTAAAAAATGGAAGTAGGGTGAACAAATCAGTAAATGACAATTAGGCTTGCAAATGCCCTAAAATAAATTTTAGTCAATATAAAAAATTAATTAAAATCTATATGAAAAATTATAACTATACCCAAAAATGTAAAACTATTCTTAAAAATATAACAAAAACTCAAAATTTCACAAGAACATATAAAAATATATATGTGCATTCTTTTCTGAACCAGGAATCAATATTTTAACTTTGTCCAAGTCACTTTTGAATTTTAATTTGAGTTCTTAGCTATGTTGCTTACAAATTGATGACAATACTAATCCAAATTCTCTGCAATTGGAACATGCCAATGAGTAGGAAAAAGGCTATATGAAAAGAAGCTATAGGTTTCTCATTAAATTTTCCTTAAAATACTAAGTGAAATAAATACCTAATTTTTACAAACTAACAATGGTGCTTTGTTTATCAGTTAAGATAGCTTTCTTGAGTGTTGAAGCAAATTTAAAAGTTCAAACTAAACAAAAACTTTCGTGTAGTTATAAATTTTGAAAGAAGAAAAAATAGAGGCCAAAGGAAAATAATGTATATTGTGGCAGCTGGTCGAAAGAGAACCAGAGAGGGTTGGTCATTCTCAGGACCCGTGTGAATTTATTCCCCTGAAAACAGCGGGAGTTCCAGACCCAGAGGGATTTCAGATTTTTATGTCCCTGCATATATCTGTGTGGAATGCCGGCTAACATTGAGGAGTCTGGTCTACTGACCACTCCCTTGCTTTCAGCCCTTTTTCTCCCCCCCCCCCTCTTTTTGTGAGGGTTTTTTCAAGAAGAAGGCAATTGGCTGTTGGGGGCTTGAGGGTGGAGAAGGTTGTTTCTCTCCCCCAACGATGTTGTTTTATATCATGTATATATTGTAGATAGTCAAGATAATAAAGTCTAGGACTTTAATCAATTGTTTTTACTAAGCCCCTACAAACACAGAGGTGTATGTATGTTGTGACGTATAATGGTAGCTAGGATGTAGTAGTTCAGTGAATAATCAATGCAATACTTTGCTGACCATGTTTTTTTTTCTTTATTTAATTTTTTATATGTTTGATTACTGGAGTCTAAGTTGATAATATAAATAGCAAGTTACTCTTCTTGATTAAATAAGGTGTTTCCAGTATTTCAAGGCCAATATAATGACTTTTTCTTGAGTTCTAGGGAATTTTTTTAAGTTGAATTCCTAAATTAACTTGCTTCATTATTGAAACAATTAACTCATTTTTTGAATATTTAATGTTAATTTATTGCTTATTAAAGATTAATCAAATATTTACTAACAGAAAAAACTCATTGTTCTTTCTCATAAATCTAGCTTGGTAGTAAGGGGATGGGAGTAAATTTTGATCTTGTAATTAGTCTTTCAATAAATGAAGATTCTTTAAGAAATAGTTATTGCAAAGAGATTTAAAGAAATAGAAACAAGCAAAATGTCAATAAATGGCCCAAAACACTGGGAATGGCCAGAAATGATAAATGAACAAAATTTAGTAGAATTTTGAAAATATCAGTGGTCATAAATCTACTGAAATTGATTTCTAAAATGAATAATTTTATTCCAGCTATAAAGAAATAAAGGGTTGCTAAATGATTGTCGGGGAAGGCTGAACTTCGACTCCCATTCATTACAACATTGTTTCCAGTTTTTTATTTATACAATTTTATTTGATAATAGAGGTAATTCTCTTGGTAATTTTTTGTTTGCTACTATTACTTTCTGTTTATACTTTACATGTTCAATAATATACCACATTTATTATTTCAAATGTATTTTTTTCTTAACGTGGACACTAAATAAGTTACAACTGAATAAGAAACGTTAGTTGAATTTGTAGTGTTCCAAATTTAAAAATATTTCTTTCGGTAAACATTGTAAAAAGGGTTATACACTGGTCTGTTCACCCTATCTCAAATAACTGTAAAAAAAAATTTGAAATGATATTTAATAAATTATAAACAAAGTAATAATGTTGTATCTTCATACGGCGTATCGCGCTAAATACCTCTTAAATTTGGAAGCGATAACGTTACTTTTTTCTAATATGTACGCAAGAATTGAAATATTTGAAAATTTTTAAATGTCTTTAAAAAAATTATTAACTTTTGAATAATCTAGATTTACAGATTTCTTGCCGTTGAAGTTACCCCAAGAATCTGTCAATTAATTCTTCCAATACTTACATCAAATATGTAGTAGGCAAATAATTTCAATTTTTAACGCTGATTAGATCTAAATGTTAAAACACTTTATACCAAGCACTACAAAAGTTTTAATCTAAATTTTAAATACCTCCATTTTAAAGTTCTAGTGGTACATAAAAATCAGAAAGAGCATTAATAAGCTATTTAAAAATATTGTCTATCTTTGATTGTTATTGCGCGATACGAAAACAAGGCAGAAGCAGAAAACCATTTCCCAGTTACAGCTAAGACAAATTTTTAATCCAACAGTCCGTTCGTTGGTTATTCAGCATACTGTAAAATGCTGCGATTTCATTCCTCGTGAAACGCCTTTTTAAAAATTTTCCATCGCAGAAACATATAAAATTCTTTCTTATGAAGGTAAGGTCTTATGTAGGTAAGGTTAAACAAATCGTCTTCATCCAAATAAGAAAATAATAGTAGTTTCTTTACGTTCGCTTCATGAAAAAATACTTAATTTCTTTTTAGAATAACTAACAGTTCGATATTGCCAAGTTAAACTGGGATTTAATCCTTGGTTTGTACGGTGAGATGAAATTTTAAACAAAGATTAAAAGCTGTATGCAGTGTAAGAAAATAGGGTGGGTCTCACCAAAATTTAAACGATTTTCGTAAACTTTTTTAGGCTAACCGCGATTAATTCTTGGCGCCAACAAATTGTGGGACGTAATTCTTAATTTAAACAGAGATTAATCAGGGATAGCCGTTAAGCGACTTTGGTGAGACCGGATCTAAGAGTAGGGAAACTGAACCTAAATTAAACATTGAAAAGAGATTTGTTTAATGTTTTTTAACAAGTGATATAAAATAATGTGAAAATTCAATTTAAAATTTCATAGATCTATGATCCATCCATTAATATGTAGAACCTAAACCAAAAGAGTTGAGAGGAATTAAAAACTACAAAATATCCTCTAGATGTATGTTCCAAATAGAAAAGGCAATTTGGTTAAGAGCGGTTTATGATCTATTATTTTAATACTCGAGGGCCAACGAGACTGGGACCTAATGCTCAGACCCGATTCCGAAAAGCTGCGAACACCCATCAGCGGATGAGGGAGGGAGAACCAACGACCTCCAGTACGAATGAGCAGAGTCCTACCCATTCACCGATACCTAATCAAAATAGCTGCCATATTATCGATAATCCAAAATATCCCCCATTAAAATATGGCTTCCGAACAATTTCAAAAGTATTAATATTCTCCTATCCAAAATAGCAGACTATTTTTATCGCAAAATGAAATGAATCTAGTTATACCAAAAATACAGGGTGTACGAAAAGTGTTGCATCTATTTATAAAAGTTTAATTGAGTTTGAAAATTATATGAAATATATATATATATATATATATATATATATATATATATATATATATATATATATATATATATTGGTCAAGGATAAAATAATAGGAACACCTGTGAAAAAATGAAAATTTTTAATTAATAAGGGGTTGGGCCACTTTTGTCTGAATGGCAGCTTGTGTTCGATGTGGGATTGAAAAATACAGGTCTTGAATAAAGTTCATCGGAATTCGCATTCCTCGTGCAGTGCTGTCTCGAGTTCAGAGAGTGTGCTTGAAGGAAGAAACCGAGCGCGGACTTTGTTCAGTAAATAACTCCACAGACTCAATCATACTGAAATCAGGGGACTGAGAACACCGGGTTAGATGTTCCACCTCCTCATGTTGATGTAACCATGTTTGAACACAGACTTGTGAACAGGGGCGTTGTCGTCTTGGTACAAAGAGAGTCTGTAGCATAGGGTGGAGATGATCTGCGAGAATACTTCGATTAGGGCGCCTGTGATCATTCCCCTCAAGACAATGAGAGACCTCAATTCATGGGAAGATATTGAGATCCACCTTATCACAGAAACCCTCTCATCTTTCACGGTTGGAACCAGGCAGTCAACAAGAAATGCTTCTGCCGTTCGCCAGACGAACACACTTCCAGTGGTCTGGAATAATGTAAATGAGCATTCATCAGACCAAAGGACTTGTTTCCATTGCAGTTGTATCCATTTTTTGTGGTCTCTGCATCACTGCAGTCTCTTCATAGCATTTCGAGTTGAAACTGACGGTTTTCGAGTAGCTACTCTGCCATGAATGTTCGCAGCATGCAACTCTTGTTGAATAGTTTTTCGTGGATACGAGGTTCATAAGGTGGATATTCATCTCGGACGTTATCTGTGGCAGTGAAGAGGGCAACTATCCTCTTCAACACCCGTCTATCATGCCCCTTCAACTTCGACTTTCGTCCACTGTTGCACTTTGCAGAATACACCTTACCTCCAGCGAAGCGAGCTCGAATTGTCATGCTTCTTTTCACGTCGGAGAGGTCGGATATAATCACGCTTTGCTAAGAACAGAAATCTTTTCATGCAACTCTCAGACTGCAAAAATACTTGACTTTTCCTTCCTACGCTACTAGGTAGCACACTGTAGTAGCATGAGGCAGCTGTTTATTGGACGGCCAAAGGACGACTCATTTTTAAATGGGTGTAATTGAATAATTGGGATTAACTAACTATATTTGGCAAGGTATCATGTTTAGCATGAAAGTATGAGTAAATTTTTCCTTTGAGAAATATCCAATATTTTTATTACATAAATATTAGGCAATAATCTGTAGAGTCACAAAACCCATAAATCATTATTTTTCTTGGATTTTAACATCTTTCTGTCGCTCTCTCTCTCTCTCTCTCTCTCTCTCTCTCACTCTCTCTCTCTCTCTCTCTCTCTATATATATATATATATATATATATATATATATATATATATAATGTGTGTGTGTAGGAACTGGACACAAAATGCAAGTGTCATTTGATGACACCTTTAATGATATATGCATTACAAAAAATAATAAACTGTTATTTTAAATTTAAATATATTTATTTTTATATTATAACAGGAGGGGGAAAAGTTTAGCATAAAGTAATTTATATAATAGATAATAACCATAAATAATGTATATAATTATTATATTAGCAATTAAAATTGAAACAACCAGTTATGTGTTTGTTAAGACTAACAGGGTCATTAATTACATAAGTACTACTATAAAATCATTTAAATGTTCATTGCTATTATTTCTTGAATATATATATATATATATATATATATATATATATATATATATATATATATATATATATATATATATATATATATATATATATATATATTGCCAAAATTAAAAAAAATCTCTTAAAAATAATATGCTAGTTCTTAAATAGCCACTGTTGAAAAAATAAATGTAAACATTGTTAAAATGATTTCTTCCTAAAGTTCCCAAAATTCCGGGTTTATTCCCCAAAATTCCCGGGTTTATTCCTACCTCTTCAAAATTCCGGGTTTTTTACATCTCTACTCGTAGGTAAATATTTTATTTATTGTATTCTTTAAATTTATATTGATAATAAATAACCTGTTTCAGAATGAAGAACTCAGATGTCTCAATAATCAAAGATTTATTGGAAAATCCACGTTCTCTGCACACCCTTCATGAAAACTTACCCCACGCCACTGATGTGTAGTTAGTTAATTTAGGCAGATTAACCCTTTAAAATTTGTCCGGACCACGCGTGTCTACTTACCGCTAGAGATGTAAAAATCCGGGAATTTTGAAGAGGTGGGAATAAACCTGGGAATTTTGAGGAATAAACCCGGAATTTTGGGAACTTTGGGAAGAAATCATTTTAACAATGTTTGCATTTATTTTTCAACAGTAGCTTTTTAAGAACTAGCATATTATTTTTCAGAGATTTTTTTTTTACTTTTGGCAATATATATATATATATATATATATATATATATATATATATATATATATATATATATATATATATATATATATTCAAGAAATAATAGCAATCAGCATTTAAATAATTTTATAGTAGCACTTATGTAATTAATTACCCTGTTAGTCTTATCAAACACATAACTGGTTGATTCAATTTTAGTTGCTAGTATAATAATTAAATACATTATTTTTTATCATTATTTATTATGTAAATTGCTTTATGTTAAACTTTTTCCCCTCTTTTTATAATATAAAAATAAATATCTTTAAATTTAAAATAACAGTTTATTATTTTTTGTAACGCATATATCATTTAAAGGTGTAATCAAATGACACTGTTGTATTTTGTGTCCAATTCCTACACACACACTCACATTTTATATATATATATATATATATATATATATATATATATATATATATATATATATATATATATATATATATATATATATATATATATATATATATATATAGAGAGAGAGAGAGAGAGAGAGAGAGAGAAAGATGTTATTCAAGAAAAATAATGATTTATGGGTTTTGTGATACTACAGATTATTGCGTAATATTTATGTAATAATAAAAATATTGGATATTTCTCAAAGGAAAAATAGACTCATACTTTCATGCTAAACATGATACCTTGCCATATATAGTTAGTTATTCCCAATTATTCAGTTTTTGTTTCATAGCATATAATAGTTAAATTTTGTGAAAATATCAACTTTTGAGGTCTACAACATAGACAGAAGAAATGGTGGTTCTCCTTGTGTCATAGAAATTTGCGGCTTCAAAATATTTCAAAATTCCCATGTTTTGGAAATTTTCAAAATTCCCGTTCCAAAAAACCCGGTTTTTTCCCGGGTTTTTTCCACTGCTCACAACTCTACTTACCGCTAACCATAATTGTTCGCTGCGAAAGGTCACCTTCCGTTTTTCTTTCTCTCGGGTCATGTAACGAATCGTTACAGAATCTAAATATGCTTAAACTTTTACGAAAGCTAAAATAACTTAAGGGGTTACAACACCTTTAAGCAAATTTAAATAGATTTGTCTTATTTTATAGCCTTGTACCTTTTTAAATTAACATCGTAAAGTCATGAGATTTTCAGGATTTGTCCTCCATTTTTATTTTATTTGTTTTGCTGAATTTACTTTGTTTCTAAAAAATAAGAACTTTTTATGTATTGAAAAGTGAGATCTTGTTTCGAAAATTAAAAAATATTTTTGACCCACTGTGCACAGACTTACAAAGAGAGTTTCATGAATAACTAATGCTTTTTTTGTAAACAAGAATTATTAGATACTCTTCTTCCTAATTAGGTTTTTTTTAAATATAAAAAATATTACACCAGGGGATTGATTTTCAAAAAAGCTAAAATATTGTTAAAAAATTCCATTTCAAATACTATAAAAAATTAAATAAAATAAACAGCAACAAAAAAGTAGGTAGAGTTTCATCGTAGATCCATAATGTATTTATTGTAACAGTTTGAAATCCATATGTACAATCCCCTATATAATAATAGCCTAAGGTGTCTGTCGGCAAATTTTTGAAGCGGTTGTACCTGGAATGGATTCCTCGGCTAAGAGCAGGCGATTAAATTTATCAATTTATTCACGTAATAAATAGGTAAAAATAACATTTTTTTCCTAGCATTATGACGTCATTCCTTTAACCATCTCATATAATCATTTCTTGTTTTAAATTATTTAAATATCGCGTGCATTATTTTCATACGTTTTATCGCTGAACTTACATATTAAGCAAATAATTTTCTTTTATATTTGACTTAAATAATAGATTAAGTATATAAGTGATAATTTTAAATTCAATCATCGATTATTTTTTGTTGTAATGAAAATTTTATCATCGGTATTAACAATAAATTCTTTTCATATAAGTCGAGGACTACTAAATATCTAACTTTTAATTTATATATATTTGGAAATTAAGAAGTTTGTTTGTTTGTTATACATAACTACACGGTTTGACTAAATGAATTCAATGTGATTCTAAACTGCATTACAGGATCGGGAGACTCTAGAGGAGTATGACGATAAATAAACTATTGAGAGTGAACCAGATAATTCTCAGCCAAAAAACAAACCATTTTATTACCTGCCTCATTGGGTACTTAACAGTTTTGGAATATTAAAAATTTTACTGATCCCATCATATGATGGGCTATATGCTAGTCCCCTATATAATAATATCCTAAGTTGTCTGTCCGCAAATTTATGTAGCGGTTGGACCCGGAATGGATAGAGGCATCCATTCAAAGCGAATAAAGTTTATCTTCTCCTAAACTATCGATCCGATTCTAAAATAAATTTGTATAAATATGCTACATATCACATCAAAAAATACTGTTATCTTTAAAACGTTCGAAATCCACCCCTTTGTCCCTTTTCGAGCGTTTAATGCCATTATTTCAAGCCCTATTTTCCCCGGTTAAGAGCAGGCGATTAAATTATCCATTTATCACTTTAAAGAGGTAAAAAATAACAATCTTTTCTAGCATTGTGACGTCATTCCTTTAAACATCTCATTTAATCATTTCATATTTTAAACTATTTAAATATCGTCTACACTATTTTATTATCTTTTACAACTGAACTTAGATATGACGTAAATGATTTTCATTTATATTTGGCTAAAATAATGGATTAGGTACATACGTGATAATTTTAAATTTAATCCTCGATTATTTTTTGTTGCAATGAAACTTTTACCACCGGTATTGACAATAAATTATTTTCATATAAGTCTAGAAGTCTATTTCACGGACTAATAAATATCTAACTTTTAATTTATATATATTTGGAAATTAAGAAGTTTGTGTGTTTGTTTATTATACATAACCACACGGTTTGACTAAATGAATTCAACGTGATTCTAAACTGCATTACAGGATCGGGAGACTCTAGAGGAGTATGACGATAAATAAATCATTGAGAGTGATACCAGATAATTCTCAGCCAAAAAACAAACCATTTTTTACCTGCTTCATTGGGTACTTAACCCTCTAAGCGGTTCGCACGTACAATTCCGCCAAACCGATGATGTCTTCAAAGCGGTTGCCACGTACAATTTTCTACCTCCAAATTCGTTCCGAAAATGGATGTATTGTACATTTCTGACAGTTTTTCCCCCATGGAGTTTTGAGGTAGGAGGGTCAGGTCGATTGTTCAGGAACTGCACCCCAAGTCCCTGAGGCACAAAGACGCTGATAGCTTTTCATGGCTTTGTAAATCTCTATTTCGAAGTATTTCGTTTGCGGTAACAGGTGAATCTCTAATTGCACCACTTAAATAGCTTGGATGACTTTTGTAAAAAAATATAAATCATTCTCTTAAAGAATATTTTTATTTGTTCTTTTAGAATCCACTATTTCTTAGGGGATGATCTTCGAGACTGGACGAGCTTTATGTGTATTAAAAATTAACAATCTATAATGTCTATTTATATATTTATTTATAACCGGAAGTAAAGAGACAATAACGAGGGTGGGTTTCCCGTATTCCAATCTAGTCGACAAAGGGTGAAGTAAAAAATCATAGAAAACTTTGGTCACTGACACAATAAAACTTTAGCGTATTTTTGGAGACATTTTTCCTCGGTGTGTTCCACTCGAAGGGTTAACAGTTCTGGAATATTAAAAAAATTTTCTAATCCCGTCATATGATGGACTATAAGCTAGTAGCTTTATATTTACAGTGCACGAAAAGTGAAAATATAACATTTTCAGTAAAATGCATTAAAAGTTTTTATAGTGTGACGCCTTCAGTGTTCCTGAGTCAAGAGGTAGCGTGAAGAAGGATCACAGACATAACAGAATTGGAAATCACTTTTATTTCTGGAGTAAATACTGGTTATATACAAAGGGATTCTAATGTCCCGAAACATTTCGAAATGGAAAGGATTGTTGCGTGGATAACATATTCAACGATGATCACAGTCGTAAAAAAAGGAATTAAATATTCTCACACGATGGGAAGGCTTTTCCAGGGTGCAACGCGAACCCAATCTATCCCAGTTCGGTGTCCCAGACCCTGCCGTTCTTTATATTAGAGTCTCTCGAACGTAATTGCTAAAAAACTGGCTCCGGTCAAAAGTTGCGGAAGCCTCCACGTGATCAAAGCACCTATGTAAAAAAAATGTCGAAAAATTCTAGGCTTTTTATACCTGGGGGTCAGTTACGCTCCCAGTTACCTGAGAACTCCAGTTAACCCTCTAAGCGGTTCGCACGTACAATTCCGCCAAACTGATGGTCTTCAAAGCGGTTGTCAAGTACAATTTTCGACCTCCAAAACGTTCCGAGAATGGATGTAATGTACATTTCTGCCAGTGTTTTCCCCTATGTAGTTTTGAGGTAGGAGGGTCAGGTCGATTGTTTAGGAACTGCACACCTACTCTCTGAGGCACAAAGACGCTGATAGCTTTTCATGGCTTTGTAAATCTCTATTTCGAAGTATTTCGTTTGCGGTAACAGATTATCTCAAATTGCACCATTTAAATAGCTTGGATGACTTTCGTAAAAAAGATAAAAATCATTCTCTTAAAAAATATTTTTATTTGTACTTTTAGAACCCATTATTTCTTATGGAATGATCTTCGAGACTTGACGAACTTTATATGTATTAAAAATTAACAATCTATAATGTCTATTAATATATTTATTTATAACCGGAAGTAAAGGGACAGTAACGAGGGTGGGTTTCCCGTATTCCAATCTAGTCGACAGAGGGTGAAGTAAAAAATCATAGAACACTTTGGTCACTGACACAATGAAACTTTAGTGTATTTTTGGAGACTTTTTTTCCTCGGTGTGTACCACTCGGAGGGTTAAGGCTACATACCCACTTCAGCTGATTTCGGTCGTTATTGTTCCGAACAAGAGGGGTATTCACAACAGTTACGTTAAAAACTATGGAATCTAATGCAAATATAGTATAATTTTACAGGTTCTAATTCGAATATTTCAGTGGGGTTTGTTTTAAACGATTCAGAAATATTCCATGCATTGCTGTTAACCATACCGAATGGTCATTGTCAAGGTTACAGTCTAATTATCCCCTAATTAGACAAAGCGTTGTTTACTCATCATTTTTATCAACTTCTCTTCTTAGCCCACTCTCCTGTTTCTAATCATGGATCTTGTTGGTGCTTCAACCACATTTGGCGAAATTGGCGTACTTGCAGCTTGGCGTTTGAAATCTGGCGAGGGGATCGTAACTCAACAAATTGATACATAAACAAAAACAACATTTTGAGGAAAAATTTTGCAAAAATTGAATATTTAAAATCTAATTGAATTAACAAAGAAAACACAAAGGAAACACATAACATTCATACTAAATAGACTGAAACATTCACTTAATCACAAATTAAATAAACTGAGTGTGATTTTCATCACAAATTTGTGATTTAGTGTAAATTGTAAAATTAATTTAAAACTCTTTGACTTAAAAGAAACTGTATTTTGAGTGGAGGTTGAAGAGGAGTTGTAAAATTGAAAATTTTTTTTCAAATCTCTTATTTATGAGAACGTCCTCACCTCCTCGCTTCCTTGTGAGCTGGAGTGTATTGAATTTTTGTTTGGATCACTTTTTGCCCAGAGGCCTAAATTTATGTTTTGATCTGCTTACGTTCGGAGGTTAAAGTGAAGACCTTCCACTTCGCTAGGTACTCCGTTAAACCCAATGACCTTGACCTTGATTCAGAAATATCCAAATATTTTAAAAAGGAAAAAAAAAACCCCTGAAATTTTAAAGGTGATTTGTTTATTGAAGTGCTGTATATCGTCGGTAAAAAATTCGTTGCGTAGAATTCCGAATTCTAAGTTTATATCGGACACCCAGTAGCTCTGAAATCAAATAACCCACGTACCTCGTGATCATGACCGATACAGGAACTCGGTTCGCACGCACTCGGTGTGGCCATGCGTTGTCATTTAAATATTCCAATTCCCTCGGTTATTGACATGTTGGTCAGGACTGACTCATCGAAATTAATTAGCAGCGAACAGTAGGGCAGACCTCCAGAAACAGCTGTTTTATAACAACCGTGCGTGGGAATAGAGAATCCAACAGGGAGGTTTTGGTACAAGATCAGTCTTAAACTGTTGTAAGCGTAAAAGAAAATCATTTAATCGTCTCGAAGTGCGAGATAGTCTAACAAAATGTAAAAACAGATTGACTGAATTGCTTACAACTGGAATAAATTAGGAAAGTAATACAAGAGGAGATCGCATAAAACATTTCAACTTATTGTGAAGTGAGTAACTACATAAATATCAAAGAATATAGCCACAGGGAAAAAAAGGGAAGGTGCCGTAGAGATAATGTAAGCACGCAAGCAAAAGAAGGGATCTCCAAGAGCCTTGACCGACAAAGTTCTTTACAGGCTCCAGATTCAGTTTCTTCATTCCTCTTTTAAATTGTGATTTGATTTTGTTTTATAAATTATCCATTTTGCAGATTTCAGGTATAAATTTTTAAAAGTTCCTTGTATATTATGTACTTGAGGTATAGGCTAATAGATACTCAATGTTTAAGTTACTTTTGTATTATATTCCAGATTAATTGTTTTTAAAACAGATAGCTGCAAATGGCGTTCAACATTATCCTATAACTTTGAACCTTGCAAATAGAATAAAAGTTTTACTTTTTTATATCATGCAGGTTTACAGTATAATATGCAGTAAAATTAGAAAAGACAGTAAGTGTATCCAAAAATTTGCCTAAGTAGTATTATGAAATACACAAAATCATATAGAACACAAAAAAGATATAGAATAAAAACAATGGAGAACGTAGAAACTAAATTTAGACTGCTATGATAAATGTCCGTAGGTGCCTTTTTTTATCCATAGTGTTAATTTTTTTCTCTTGTCAATTTTGTATGAACCTTGATATTTATAATATTTTTAGATATTCATATTATAAATAAAAATTATTATAATTATTTATAATAATGTAGTAATAATATAATTCTATAATAATTATTTATATTATTATAAAATAATTTATAATAATATAATTATATTATTTATAATTCGATACACTGCCAAAGAGCTGAGGTAGCTCAGTCGGCAAAGGCAGTCATCATGTAACCGGATGGTATCAGGATCAATGCTCGAGTCACCCAAAGATCTGCCATGTTCATTAATGGCAGTTGGGGCATGTAAAATAGGTTCATGGTCACAATGTCTTCCAAGTTCTCAAACGATACCTCTGGATTTGGGAAGCCAAACCTGGGGGTTTTCTGCTTCTAAATTACGGGAACTTACTTTGTTTGGGTTGTTCCATCTTAGGGAGTAATGTAAATATTTCTGCGGTTTACTCGGGGCGAAATACTATAAACTCAAGTAACCCAACTTTGGAAATCATAATAATAATAAGAAGCATGCAGTTTATTAGGTTTATTGCAAGACAATTAAATTTCTTAAGAAAAGCCAACAAAACTGGTAATATTTCAGGTTTATATTGTGAAGAATTCTCGTTACATTAAATTTACAGATAAGACTTATCTACTACCTTAAGAAAAATTGGCGTAAGGTAGAAATAGCGACTGTGCCTTTTGTGATCACTTGAACTGAGCTCATTTTTACCTAGTGAAAGGGCGTTGTTTCGCGCAGAATAGGATGCTGAATAGAGGATTGTTAACAACGAGGACCATCTCAATCATTCTATCTGAGAAACTCATTAGGATGCTGGTGAAGTGTTTCCGGTGTTAGTTTCAATGGCATCCCGAAGAAAGTCTCACACGACAGAAATTTTCTACATTGTAATTGAAGCAGCAATACTTTCCTATCTTGTTCTCCAAAGGTTTGTCCAGAGACATCGATTACTGCAAACCCCCCTTGGAACCTTGCTTACACCTGTCCGGCTATAGTTCTACAAAGCAGTTCCTCACCACGTCATCAACCAGATATCCGATCAGCTGAGATGGAAATCTGCGGGAAGACGGCGATATAAAAAGACCGGAGTTCATGGGGGATTTTTTGACCGATCGAGTCTCCTGTGAACTAACTCATCGGCTGATAGCACCGGGAGAGCGACTGAGAATGTCCCCCGCTATTTTTTCCTCTCCGAACGACTAGGTAGCTGATTTCTACAACGATCATCACTGTGTACATCATATTTTATCAGTGTTTTCATCATAACTTTAATAATTTGTGCTTCTAATAAAGATCTTTAGTCTGTACGTAGGCCTCTGCTATCCTTTTTCCAGCTCATTTTTAGAGCTGAGTACGCTACAATATATATATATATATATATATATATATATATATATATATATATATATATATATATATATATATATATATATATATATATATATATATAAATTATATATATAAATATATTTATATTTATATATATATATGTATATGTATATATATATATATATATATATATATATATATATGTATATATATATATATATATATATATATATATATATATGTATATGTATATATATATATATATGTATATATATGTATATATATATATATATATATATATATATATATATGTATATATATATATATATATATATATATATATATATATATATATATATGTATATATATATATATATATATATATGTATATATATGTATATATATATATATATATATATATATATATGTATATATATATATATATATGTATATATATATATATATATATATGTATATGTATATATATGTATATATATATATGTATATATATGTATATATATATATATATGTATATATATGTATATATATATATATATATATGTATATGTATATATATATATGTATATGTATATATATATATATATATGTATATATATGTATATATATATATATATATATATATATATATATATATATATATATATATATATATATATATATATATATATACATATGAATATTCTATTAACGTGTACTTTAAAATTTTCATTCATGCAAGTAAGTCACTTAAAGGGCAACGTACGTTAGTCTTTTATATAATATAGTTCCATATAGCTTAGAATTCCTAAAACATAATTAATATTACTTTAATTAAAATGCTAACCAACGTAGGTATTTTATTTTTTTACAGTAGATAATTCGATTAATACCTTGGAATGAAGATTTTATTTAATGAGTACCCTCAGCAATTCTTTTCAATTTTCGTACAACATATTTGATATATATCGCCAAAATGTTATCGGAACGGATTGTGCCGCTATAAAGTGGTTTCACTGTGTCTGTATATATTTATATATTCATTCAGTCATTCATTTGAGAATCGGAAACATTCTAAATGCGAATGACCTGTTTTTCATCATGTATCAGTTCAGAATAAGTTTATTGATTCATGTTGATTTGAATCTCATCTTCGAGTCCTTAAATCTATATCAATTCTCTAGCATAAATATTCATC
>CM063498.1:205921262-205966262 GCA_032207245.1 Pardosa pseudoannulata | reverse complement strand
TATTGTCATATGTTTACGTTTTTCAGTGTTATCAACAAATATCGAAAAAAGAAGAAGAATTTAATTTTTATTTCAAAGTATGTAAAAATATATTGATAAAAGGTGGACTTATTCACAATGGCTTCTGAAATTATTATACAATATATTCAGAAGCTATTAAAAAAAGGGCTGTCTAACCTAGAAAAAAGTAACCAAAGAGTAAATCCTTTAATAACTAAGAAGATTATTATTTATTTCATCAAAATTTCCAAAAATCAGAAAATATCAAAAATTGGACTTAACCGCATTGGCTTCTGAGCGGCTCATATATGTATATGCATATTTACTAATGAGCAGTGGCGTGCGGTAGGTTTTCATGCAGAGTGTGCAGAGAACATGGATTTTCCAATAAATCTTTAATTATTGAGACATCTGAGTTTTCCATTCTGAAACGGGTCATTTATTATGAATATAAATTTAAAGAATACAATAAATAAAATATTTACCTACGAGTAGTCGAGTTATAACTATAAAAACAGCTAAACTTATGAGAATTCTACTAGCACTAAAGCAAAAATCATGTCTTTTGTTGTATGGTGTCATATCGGCGTCGAAAAAGCAACGCTTCGGGCTTCCACGAAAAACTTATATGTTCAGCAAACGTAGCACCACATGGCGCCCGCCGCTGCGGTACCTCGTCCGGATGCTCATGGGTGCCGAGAAACCGAACGTTTATTCCACGTGCAGAAGATTTCACTGCACGCTGGCACAGTAGAGCGAAGTATTTCTTGTTTGGTCAGTGGATTAAATTATATTTATTAATTGTTTTTAACATCTAGAAATCATATATTCTGCGAAAAACATCTTGACAATTTTTAAAAACAAAACCAGGGATATGGTGTTACAGATATAACTTATATACTATCTGTAAGACACAATGAATAGTAAAATTTGGAATGTTCTGTTAAAATTCGTTTCTTTAAAACAAAACAACATTGTTTTTCAGCTAATTATTTCAATAAATAGAATACATCACCGAAATTAATTTATTACCCTAAAACATTTCACTTTATATTGAAGAAATACTTCTTTTATATTTCCATGAAAACAAAATCTTACAATATATAAATTTAAACATTAACCGTCTGCAAAATCGTATGGCCAGTTAATCAATTAAAAAACCAAAATCGCTTCAGCACTAAGTTCCTGTTCTAATACAACGCATAATAAACCGTACCTTCGAATGATTCTGAATGTCAATTGCTTGAAAAATAGCTGCACTGCACTTACCTCAGTGCCATAGTATGCTGTTCTTCTCCAGTAGCCCATACATACAAAGCGTGATTTTCAATTTAGTGCGCAGTGCGTACACATCAGAACTTCCTACGTTCGTTTGCGCGCTAGGTGGTGCAGCACCTAGTACCGCACGCACTGCGGGAATACAAGCAAGCAAATCAACATAATATTTGAATATATTATGAATAATATTTATTATATACCATATAAAGATAGGTAGACATAGGCGCAGAAAATTATTGTTCCTCATGATTTTGCCAGTGTGTGAAGTGCACACCCTGGACATATGGACCGCACGCCTCTGCTATGAATCATCTGACATGCAATAAAATCTGCTCGCATCTTATCTGAACATAACTTAATCTCCTCAAAAACGGCTGAGAGTTTGTGGTCGGGATAAGTATTCATGGATGCGAAAAATTCTGAGAAACTCATTGGTCGAAATTGCAGCGTGAAGTAGCATATTTTGAGTTCCTATATTTTTAAGCTGTCGTGAGATAAAGCTTACAGGCTTACTCTGGACGTTGCTAGTTGGTTCGCACGTTCGTTATGACATCACTTTGACATCAGCTTGATCGTTTGCTCGCATATTGTTCTGAAGTTGATGTCCATCTAGTCTGTGGCTGATGTCAAAGTGACGTTACAACGAACGTGCAAACCGGCTCGTAACGTCTAGAGTAAGCCCTTATTATTGAAAAACACATTACAATTTTAAATAATTTTAAAAAATAGCCATAACAACCAAAATATTTGAATATAAATTATGAATTTGTAGACATTGCTATTGAAAATGTGCGTAGAAAGTTTCGAAATTATTGAACCACATGTAGATTTTCACTTGTCTACAACACGAAACAATCGCGAGAAGCAGTTGTCGGTATCTTCAACTTTTGTTATAAGACCTTTTACTGTTATGAAGCCATAACTAAATTATTTTAAAGGTGAATGTTGGTAGATACTTTCCATCTGCCTGGAATTTGGGATCAATACAAGCATCCACGGATTCGGAAAATCTTAGGAAACTCATTTAGCAAATCTTATCTTCGTAGGATCATAATCAACGAAGATAATTATTAGTAGAAATCACATAAAACACTAATTCTTTTGGTTTAAATACGTCTTCTTGATGCGCAGACGATTCATTTTAACTTAAGAAAAATAATGGGATTATGACGTCACAAGTAAAATTATTTTGCAGAGGAATTTCATACACAGCTTTCATCTATTGTTTAATAATTAAAAAAATCGTTTGACAGAAATACATTACTGCTTTATTTGTTTCTTTTTTGAGTACAGAATAAAAATATTTGCAGTTTGTATTGCATCGCTTAATACAGATGAATTTTATGATATATTTTTGCAAACACTGATTTTTCAATATTGGGTAAATTCTTTTGTTTATTATTTATTTTATATTATATCCACATCATGATTGTTCCTTACAATAGAAATTTGATTGTACTTAAATAAGACCATGTCTGATTATTCATACCTATACGTAGTACTAATATATTTTCTAAAACTAAATCGTTTCTACTTCTCTTATTTTTGTGTTATTCTTATTTCCAGCGTTTCTTCCTTAGCCATCTCGTGAATATTTATCGTTTCTTGGAAAACGATTCTATTTCCTCATTCCTATACTAAATAGTTAAGGTTTCTTTACCTTAAATTTCACAACTGTAGAATAAGGGATGCTAAACTGAAATTGCATAGTTATGTAAAAAAAGTACTGAGTGCATTCAAAACATATGACCTGTAAATTTTCTAGTAACTTTTCGGTGCAATTGATTAGTAATTTGGTGGTATTTCTTGAATGGGTAAATTTCATTTCATATCTACGTGACCGAACAAATATTTGGCTGCCAGCAGCAAAACTGAGCCAAGAGGGGACAACATCACATCTGTTCCATAAAATTTATATTAGTACAGATTTTATTCTTTAAATATTGCATTCTAGGAAATAATGTATCGTTTATTTTATATTTACTATTATTTTAACATAACTTTTGTTTCTTGACTTTGGAATTGGATCCAGAATTTGAGATTAACTATTGTCCCAGAAATAATTATTAAATTAGATTACGCAATAGAAATATACACAACAAATAACCAAATATTGTAACTTTCTCCATAAATCAAACTTTTTTGTCTATTATCTCATTGTACTATTCTTTCACTGGTAAAAAATAGACATCTAATTTTTGTTTGAAATTTCTCTGAGATTTTGTAGGTTAAAATTATCTTGCGTTTATACACTTGATTTAAGGGAAAGGGGATAATTACATGGCTTCCAGTGACCTAGACAGTCAGGAAAAATATATAATACTTATTAAAACTTAGGAAAATTTACAAATTTTTTCTAAAAGGCAGGGAAAGGCCCAAAATAAAATAAAGTAGAAGATCAAATTTTGGAATTATTTCCAATTGAAAATGAACTAAATTCCTTAAAAATAAAAAAAAAACACTTTAAAACTTTATATTTAAACCTTTTTAATTGTTTGTTAAAAATAAAGATTTAATTTATGTAAAAGTTTAAGCCTATTTATTTATATATTTTTCTTTAGAAATAAATAATACCTTTACGTTTATTTGTTTTTCAAGGAAAGGGATTTGGCAAGTTATTTAATGTAATATTATAATATATATTATATATTTTTATTTTTGATAACAATTTAATGGGCTACCATATACTGGATTTATTTTTTCTAAACTACTTGCTATACGTTATTTTGTGTTTTATGATTAATCAATTAGAATAAACTACTTTTAGGTTAATAATGCTTTTAAATTAATAACTTTGCTAATACTGATAATAGCTGATACTAGTTTCAAATTTAATTACACCTGAACTAATATTACGTGTCATTTGGCCAGGGAATTTTGTGAGTTTCACTCAGGAGAACTGAGTGTATTAATCAGACTAGTTTTGCTTGGATTCCTAATTAGACCTTATTTATAGCTTTTAAAAATGGCAAAAAGAAAACTTCTAATAATCAGGACATAACACTACAGTGCAAAAAAAGAGATGATGTAGTATTTATTTATTTATTTATACATACATACATATATATATATATATATATATATATATATATATATATATATATATATATATATATATATATATATATATATATATATATATCTGACACGGACGAGTGGTTAAGGCATGGAAGACACATTTGATTTCATATATAAAACCTTCTTTATTGTAATCCTTCTGTCCATGGCTCTGTCATTTAGATATTTTTTGTTCTCGTTTTGCGACAACCAGCGTGGAGGATGTTACCAGCCCAATTTCCGGCCTAGAAGTGAGTTTTTGGCGTCGCTACCTGAGCAAATTCCTATTGTTTACTCCCGCATCAGCTTCTTTACTCTGTATAGTTCCGCTCAAGGGTCTGTCTTTCTCCTATTACGTTATTGTTAATGAGTACCAACTATTTTTTAATTATAACTCTCTTAATTCTTAACCCCAATTTTTAAACCTCACACACACACACACACACACACACACATATACATACAACATTTGACATTCTTTGCAGTAACGTAGTACGGGTGTTTCTAGTGTTAATCTCATAATTTTTGTACGATTTGGATGGTTTTACGAATTGAAATTAAACCAGTTTAATATCGAAGTATGCTATCTGTAGGCCCGTTTTAAAACAAGAGAATCTGCAATATTCATAATCGTATTGGTATACGAATCAAAGTAAAAGATTACGATAATAGTTTTCTAAATTGACTAAATATAGATATTTTGACTTATGTGATCATTTGTAGTTACGTGCTTCGAATGGTCTACTCAAAAATCGATATATTCGCCGTTAGCAATCTGAAAATAGATGACTTTTTATTGCCGAATGAAAAAACAAGGCATTTTAATTTTTTAAAATGATAGCTAGTTACTTAAATATTTTAATCACCTCTAGAGCAACCTAGTTAACAGACACTTTTTAGTAAACAGCTTTTTTTTAGAATAGTACTTTAGAAGATTAGATACTTTTTAACCTTTTATTAAGAAAAAGTCCCTTATATGTCTGAAAAGCTAAAGAAAGCAAACAAGAAAAATTGTGAGATATAAAATTCTTGACGTAATGGAATCTTGCAGTTTTCAAAGATTAAAATAGAAATAATGTCAAGGTTATTTCCTATAGAGAAGATGTTCACTTCATTACATGATGTAGATGAATTTAAAATGTTTCTTTACATAGACTTACTGGCTCCAACAAATATGTCTGCATATTCCATTAAACCCACATATTTTAGTTTTGGGACAAAAAATTACCAGATTAATGTCCATGAAATTCTTTTTGTATAACAGTTGTATAATAGAAATTAATTAAAATTACCCGAAATGAACAACAAACACTATTAGAAATATATAATTGGAATTATCAGAGAATTTGAAATTTTTTGCGTCCACTCTGAATAAGGGAATGGCATAAGCAACGAAATCAAAACTGTTGAGAGGCAGCATTTCGAAGACTTACATTATTGTGAGAAAATCTACCGCACTGTCTTTTCAACGTATAAGGATGCAACGTTTCACAACTCTAAGTAAGTAATTTACATACACACTTTCCAAAACTTACACTGTTCAATTAAAAGTTCACATTCAAAAATAAGATTTATTTTTAACCTTACGAAATGTTAATAACGATTTACGCTAAGAAGAGCTAGGATATGAATCTTTTGAATAAGAAGTAATTCTTGTCGATTCGAAATCAGCGATAGAAACTATAATTCTCCAATATCTCTAAGAATGTCCTCTCGTGACTAAAAATAAAATAAATGGAGACTTAAAATAAAGGTAAAACTAGAATTCTAGTGGATACCACCTCACGTTGGCAACGATAGAGCAAAATCTATTAGCAAAATGAGACCCAAAATCATGTAGGAAAGCGGACCCTATTCCATTGGATTTCCTTAAAAGATGTATACGAGAGAGTATTATGCTTAGCTATAACATAAAAGTGGTTAGTAACCCTGAGAGAATATTAAAAATGACTAGAAAGAGTTTTGTTGCAGACCATGCAAAGAGGCTGTGGCTGATTTAAAAGATTGACTGCTTAGCTGAACACCTGAAAGACATATTTGCTGATAGTCTGTGCCCCATCTGTAGGACAGACAATATGAATACACTTACCCGTATGTTCAGACATTGACTCTACGGTACAACGTAGAACTGATGTTTTCCTACTATGTCCGATTGCAGGAATCTCTTGTCCAGAACAATGGGTCCCGTCTGATATTTTAATTTTGATTTGGTTTGGAGCACTACGGTCTAGTTATTTGCAGCAATTGGACTAATGAGACCTGCTTAAAGCCGATTCCAAACGGCTACGAACATTCAATCCAGTACTGGGACTCAAGTAGTGAAGAGCGGCGCTCTACCATTCAGCCCTCTTCCGGACTAAATTAGCCCAATAAGCACAATTTTTTAATTATTTTAAGTGTTGTCAACTTTTAATCATTATTTAAGTGTTTTGGGATTTTAAACGTCTGAATATTTTAAATGTTAATTTTAATTTTGATGTTAATGCGAGTGACCTATTTTTACGGATTAAATTCCTTTTTTGTTATATGTAACAACAGCAACTTATGCTATTTCAGAAAAATTAAGGAAATATTTTTAATACGTTCAACCCCGCCAAGTTCAGAGAAAAAGTAGATTGTATTAATATAAATTTATTCAAAGCATAAATTAAATTCACATCTCTCACACAACAGCTGCAAGCATACATATATTTTTCTTTTGTTCATTGTCTTGTTAAAGTTTAAAAAAGAAAACAATATCGTTTGATGTATACTTAAGATATTTAAAACTTGTTTTTATCTTTCAAGGCACAATGCAATCTTTTTAAACTTTATCCCTCTAAATAGCTGTTGTCAATATCAAGGTTTTTTTTTGATTGAATTTCAAGAAAGGTTTAAAGAGGCAATAGTATTTTTAAACTCGCTCTGAAAAGCTTTCGTTTTGACTTGGCATTGGAGTTTTTGAAATTTAATTACAATTAATCCGAAAATAATGAACGACACAATCAATAAACAATAGTAAAAGAGATTCATATCTTTATTAAAATGTTTTTGCTGAAATTTGAAGGTTGCTGCAGTTTTTATTTTTAAATACCAGCATTCAGATTAAAAACTGAACTAATTAATAGTTTCTCGATAATTTTTAAAAATAGTCTAAGCTTTTAAAACTTCTATATATATATATATATATATATATATTAAACAATATAGATATCATACAATGATAATTAAATACCGTAATAAGTAATAAGGACTAAAGAGTGCAATTAAAGAGCGTAATATGTTAAAAAATTTCATTTTTCCTTTTCTTAGGAAAAGTGTGTGGCTTACAATGTTGTTGTTATTACACATTTCCTTAGTGTAGAAAAGCCTACACCAGGTTCAATAGACCCTGCGCAATATGCGACAGATCCATGGGTAAGGGTAATATGCAGCTTTATGTGAGCTAGGAACCACCAGATCTGAAGATAGACTTAACCCCCAGAAGGAGTGCACTTTTCGTTTGATGAGCACCACCAGGTAAAAGAAAGAAATTTGCTCAAGTAGGTCTTTGTCATTTAAAAGCAGGAAGTGTTCTATTCTCTAAAAATAGTCTTTGGGAGAGCAAATTAGTATTAAAAAAGAATGAAACATTCGACCACAGACTACACTTCGACATCAGCAACAACAACTTTATTTTCTTTACAACTCTTTTCGCGTTGCCACCAGCGGGAAAACAAAAACAGCCGAGCTCGCGATAGGGACCACGCAGAAGACGCCCAGAGATATTGTTTGAACTTGGAGGATTTTGCAACCACGAACACATTTTAAGTGACTACCCGTTGTCAATAAAGACGACTGATCTTAGGCCGACACGAACCTTGATACCGCAACCCTCCGGTTATAAGATTGTTGCCTTTTTCGACGACTTACAATGTAAAAAGTGATTATCAAATCTAAAAGCAAAAGACTGCGTCCTGTTAGATGTACTTTAATGAAGAGATGAACGATGGCTGAATGGGTAGGACACTGTTCTTCGGTTCGTGGGTTACAATCCCACTGCAGAAGTTGATGCTCTTAACCGTTTGGAATTGGTTTTAAGTCGTAGTCCGCGTGTCACTAGCTCCGGTGCAGCAAATCAGTAGACCGCAGCGCTCTAAACCAACCATCCAACCAACTATAATCATGACAGGTTGATTTATACCATTGAAATTAATCACTAATTAAATCACTGGTATATACATCTTTTTAATGATTAACTTAAATCTCTTTCAAACCTTGTGAATATTTTATTAATGCTTTAAAAACAGATTTAATAAAAAAAACTTGATATTTGTAAACCATAAAAAACATGAGAAATCAATTTCTAAGAAGTTGTTCTGCAGAGATAAAAAAAAATCGTACTTCACACATTTATTACGTAATTTGTCATATGTAAATAATATGTATACATTACAATTAAGAAAATAATTAGGATGGTGAAAACTTAATCTGTAATCTGTATTATGATTAATGATTAAACTTTCATTATCCCCCCCCACATATATATATATATATATATATATATATATATATATATATATATATATATATATATATATATATATATATATATATATATACACAGCGCCAGGGCTAACAGGTGTGTTTTGCTGGCCAAATATCTAGGTTGGCCGATAGAATGTCTACTAGGTATCCGCATTGAAAGGAGGGGAACAAATGTTACCTTGCACGCAATCGGCTAATAGCCTAGAACTAGCCCTTTATACACACACACACACACACACACATATATATATATATATATATATATATATATATATATAGTATATATATATATATATATATATATATATATATATATATATATATACATATATATATTATATATATATATATGGAGTATATATATATATATGTTATATATACTTATATATAGTATATATATATATATATATATATATATATATATATATATATATATGGATATATATATATATATGTATATATAGTATATATACATATATACATATATAGTATATATATACATACACACACACACACACATATATATATATATATATGTGTGTGTGTGTGTGTATATACACACTAGAGCCAAAACGTTATGACCACCTGTCAATCACGAGTTGGCCCATCTTTGGCGTGCAACACAGCTTCAACCCGCCTTGGCATGGATGCCACAAGTCCTTGGCAGATGGCCGGAGATAGATTGTACCAGATGTTTAAGCAACGGTTACGCAAATCCGAGATATTTCAAATGGGTGGTCTTTGAACTCTGAGCTGCCGTCCCATGACATCCCAAATGGGTTCTATCGGATTGATATCCTGTGAGTTAGGCGGCCAGGACATTAACTGGAATTCAGCATCATGCTCCTGGAACCACTCCAACACGATTTTAGACTTGTGACGCGGGGCGTTGTCCTGTTGGAAACTTCCATTTCCAGATAGAAAAAAAGAGGCCACGTAAGGGCTCACTGCATTGTGTTGGGTTGTCAGCTGAGGCAGTGTCTGGCTCTAATTTTGATTAACCGTGAGAGACAGCCTCCGACGAAGTTTTTCTTTGATAGCGTGTGGACATCCTACACCCTGTCGTCTACTGCTGATTTTACCATCATTCATTCACTTTGCATAAGTGCTAACAACTGTAGATCGCGAACAACCCACGACTAGTGTAGTTTCGGAAATACTTGTTCCGAGCCTTCGAGCCATTACAATCTGCCCTCTATCAAAATCGCTTAGATCCGCAGCCTTTCCCATCACACACAGAAGTAAGTGAAAGAATGATTCTTCAGACTCTCCAGCAGCAGTTAAATATCACTTCCACCTGATCACGTGCCTTCCACGTCATCCAGGCGAGTTCATTGCAAAATGTAGGGGTGGTCATAATGTTTATATATATATATATACTCAAGAGCCAAAACCTTAAGACCATGAATGCTACAATGTATTTGAACATCATTCCGGATCAGTTGCACCCTTACATAGCCTCTGTTTTTCCAGCTAGAAATGGAAGTTTCCAACAGGACAACGCCCCGCGTCACAAGTCTAAAATCGTGTTGGAGTGGTTCCAGGAGCATGATGCTGAATTCCAGTTAATGTCCTGACCGCCTAACTCACCGGATCTCAATCTGATAGAACCCATTTGGGATGTCATGGGACGGCAGCTCAGAGTTCAAAGACCACCCATTTGCAATATCTCGGATTTGCGTAACCGTTGCTTAAACATCTGGTACAATCTGTCTCCGGCCATCTGCCAAGAACTTGTGGCATCCATGCCAAGGCGGGTTGGAGCTGTGATGCGCGACAAAGGAGGGCGAACTCGTTATTGACAGGTGGTCATAATGTTTTGGCTCTTGAGTGTATATATGGATAGATTGATAGATACATTTTAACTTAAATAAGTTCATTTGTAATGTTTAAATTGTAAACGAACGATGGTAAAATGGGTAGGGGATGATGAAATTCGGTACAGGAGATTGGGGGTTTCAATTCTGCTACTGCCAAGGGTGTTCGTAGCGATTTGGAATCGGCTTTAAGTAGTAGCTGCCTCATCTCGTTATCCATCGTGTAGTAAAATAGTATACATAGTGCTCAAAACTCAAAAGTCAAATAACAGTGTGAGGCTCTTTAAAAAATTCATATTATTTCGGCGGGCTGCACAATACAATATTATTATTATAGTTTTTATCATTATTATTTAAAAACTATCAGTATAGCAGTTAAAACCTAACTATACATAATTATGAAGTTTATAAAAATATTAATCAATAAAATGATCGACTAATACACATTTAATTAATTATATTACATTTTATTTAATTTTATATTTCTTTCAGTTTTAAGTTTCTAGAATTTTGACGAAGGATCGAAAATTTTTACAGGGCAGGCCACAACTCAGCCACCACTCTTACATTAAATCATAGTACAGTAATATAAATTCATACCATCCAATATTAACACAGTGCTGTATAAACTAACTGTATTGTGTCAGAAACCAATGAAATCTATGAAAAAAATACTTTCTAATAATATATTATAATAGAATTTTTTTTTAACAAAAGTTGATATAGAATTGTATTAGAGGCGCCACCTTAAAAACAGTTACATCTAAAGGTTTTATTTACTCATATGAATTGTTATTTAAAAAATTCAATCATATTTAAAAATACTGCCAAGCAAATCTGACATTAAAGAATACTTATTCGAATGGAATATTATAAAAGAGAATATTGCACTCACTTTAGTTTTTCCTCGACATCTTTTTCCTTCTCTAAAGCGATTTTTCTTTTATATCATTTTTACGACTTATTATTCCGAATTTAAAAATCAATCAAACTGTGACATAGATATCATGTAGACTGCGCCCTCTTTCATTTTACGAGCTGTATTTCTAACTATTAGTGTAAATCGATACTGGTATTTTTGGAAGCAAAGCGATTCCTTTTTATTCGCAAACAGTCTTGCATTCCACCCCCTCTGTCTGGAGGTTGGAAAGTACGTTTAATGCGGTGAAAAGAAGTTTTTTCAGATTTTTCCAAATAATAAATTAATAAGATGTAAAACTGGGTCCCAGAAAAAAAAAGAAAATATATTCTCTTAAACCACCAATTTAAAAAATTACAAATGATAAAAATGATAAAGATTTAAAATAAAATGTCCTGCATTAATAATTTCGTTTTTCCTCCATAAAAAACTGGTAAGGCGTTACGTTTCGGTACATGGGTCAGCGTGTTCGAATCCCACTGCTGGTATGGATGTTCGTTATTAATAGGCTATAAACAGTTAGTCCCGGACTTCTTAGCCCTCATAAAGTAACCAAACCAAAAAAACCCATAAAAAAGGATTTTGATTCTATTGCTTTTTTCAAAATTGTATCAAATAAATATACACTCATGTCCATAAATTAAGGATAATTCAGAATCACACAGAAATTGAGCTCTAAAATAAAAATTTCACCTGTAGAATTATCACACACATCTTGAAGAAGAATATGCAAATTGCAGGAAACCACCAGATGGCGCGAATAGTACGTCACAATGACGAGAGTGTATGAAAAGGATATATAAGGAATGGTAGCAAAGAAGTAAAATTGTTCACAAGCGCTTTAAAAGCCTTTCAGTGCAATAACCGCATAGTTATGGCACAAAGGAAGCATTTGGATGATTTCTTACGTGGTAGAATTATCGGACGACTGGAATGTGGACGTACCCAGCTGGAAGTATCCGAGGAACTTGGAATCGCCCAGAGTGTCATCTCCAGGCTTTGGCAACGATTCAAACATGATGGTAATGTGAGTAGATGTTACAGCACAGGTCGCCCCCGAGTTACTACGCCGAATGATGACCGGTATTTGGCAGTTACTGCCAAAAGAAACAGACGGAGCACAGCATCAGACCTGTCTCGTCAGCTCTCTTCAGTTACCGGTACGACAGTTTCAAGGCAGACCGTGTACAGACGCTTAGGGAACATTGGTCTATATGCTCGTAGGCCTGTCAGATGTGTTCCCCTTACCGCAACTCACTGTCGCCTGCGATTATGCTGGGCTAGAGAGCATGCATTGTGGGCACCGCAACAATGGTCTTGTGTGATGTTTTCCGACGAGTCCAGGTTCGGTTTACATTCTGATTCTCGCCGGACTTTCATATGGAGAGCGCCAGGTACCCGTTACCACCAAGAGAACACCATTGAACGACACCGTTACGGTGGTGCAGGATGGCTCGTTTGGGGAGGAATTATTCTTGGTTCCAGAACTGACCTGCATGTTCAGAGTGGAACGATGACAGGCCACATCTATCGGGATGTCATTCTGGAACAACATGTACGTTTGTTTCGGGGTGCCATGGGTCCTGAATTTCTGTATATGGATGCAACGCCCGACCTCACCGGGCATACATTGTAGACGAATGCCTTCAATCGGAGGTTATCACCCGTATGGATTGGCCAGCATACTCACAGGACTTTAATCCAATAGAGCATGTGTGGGACATGCTTGGCCGACGAATTGCAGCCCGTCAACCCCCTCCCAACTGTCTGTCGGAACTTCGGAGGGCATTGCTTGATGAGTGGTGTAATTTACCCCAAGATCAGATTGATAATCTGATACTCAGCATGCGTAGGCGTTGTAACGCTTGTATTGCATCGTCCGGGAGACATACTCCGTATTAACCATCATACTAACCATGTTATACTGTTTTCTGTAAATAGGTTCTTTTTTGAAATTTGCTCCAGGGAGTAAAAATCGCAATTTTTATTAATTATGTCAAACATATAGCATCTTTTTTGCTCTTTACCTTTTGTTTAATAAATAGACTTTACAAATAAGTCAAATTTGTTTTGCTTTTGTCTCTTTCATTGCCTGAACTTCATTATCCTTAATTTATGGACATGAGTGTATTTTATACGAGAAAATACCAAAATACTATTTTTGAATTATCATAAGCAAATAATTCTTAAGGACAAGCATTTAGACCTGAATAAATGCTTCCGTTTACTAACCTGCCATCTCTCTCTCGTATATATGTATATGAGTATATATATATATATATATATATATATATATATATATATACACACACACACATATATATATACAGAGTAATAGTATACACATACTTACATATACACTCACTTCCAAAAGTTAAGCACGAAGATGTAAAATGCAAAAAAATCAACAAATACTGCTTTGATTGACATAAAATTCGGCAGGAAAGTAGCATATATATTTGTGCATAAAACAAAATCAATAATTATAAACAGAAATGAAAACAATATTAAATTTTTCTAAGTTATCACATAATGACATACTGGAGACTTAAACAGAATTATGTATAAAGTGAAAATAAACAACATAAAATGTAAAAAAGGACATTAATAGGGTATGTAATCCCCCCTCATTTGTATACAAAGTTTACACCTTTTGACCAGGGCCGTATCCAGAAATTATTTTCAGAGGGGGACCAAGGGAGAAAGACATCTTTATTTGTGAATTATACTTCAATTGATGTAAGGAAAAGCACTGCATTTTCAGAATACCCTCTTCACTACCAGCTATATAAAAATTGCATAAATATAATTTTTTTTCCTACGTGGACCTATATAAGTATCCCTCTCAAATGCACAAAATGCACATTTAAATCTAAAAAACTATTTTAACACAAATTTTAAACAATTTTTAATTAGAACACATTAATTATAGGACTTAAAAACCATTTGCCGAACGATGGCCGATTGGTTAGGGTGTTGGCCTTCGGTACCGGAGTTCGTGGGTTCGAATCCCACAGTGGCATGGATGTTCGTAACCGTTCGGAATCGGCTTTAAGCTGTAGGTCCCGGTTTCATTAGCCCTCGTGTTGCAAAAAGTGGACTGTAGCACTCCAAACCAAACCAAACTAAAAACCATTAAAATCAAATGAAATTTAATTATTTTTACGAGCACGCTGTTTCGACGCAATTTCTTACGAATCGCTTCAGAATAACAAATATTCCAGAAGAACTTCTGATTACTGCTGCAATTTATTGGTATCAGTCAGAAGCTTAGCCATCCTCGCATGTGTACCTAAGTTGTTAACTACCATTTTTTTCAACAGGATTATTTTTCAGACGAAAGAGTCGAGGTCCACATATGTGGACTTCGACTGGTAGTGAAGACGATATAATACCGAAAATACAGTGTTGTATTTCCGGCCAGCGGCCTAGCAAAACTTTTATGGTCTCAGCGTTTTTTTTTTCTAAGAGAATAACTGTCCTTGTTCATTAACAGCTAGGCAGATAGCCCATAAACACACAAACGTGGGACATTGTCTATCAACAAATTGGTCTTTCAAAGTTTCGGGGGGGGGAACCTGTCCCCCAAATCCCTCCCCCTGCCTACGGCCTTTCTTGTGACCATACTTTCAATTTGTATATTTGTTACAAAACAAGACCCTATTTTTATAAAAATCATATCTTAGGTTTAGGTTTGGTTTGGAGCGCTACGGTCTACTGTTTTGCACACGAGGGCTAATGAGACCGAAATCACATCTTAACCAAACTAACTTAATTATAATTCTATTCCAAAATAAATTGCTGACGATTTTAAATCTAATATGACAACTTTTAGTGAAAGACTTGAAATCTCTTTTAATTTTTATAATCTCTGGTGACCACGAGAACTCCAAGTTAATATCAACTTAGCTCAACTATTCTTGTTTATGTAACTACATTACATAAGATTAGTTAACTTTGGTTGTTAGTGTCCTCTGCGTGGTATACTATTAACACCTTCGATTGGCTGGCTTCCTTGCACCCTCTTGTCATTAAGTGAATCCCTATAAGCGAATATACAAAGTTTATGTGGCAGGGCGCCAAACAAAGATCGTCCCAATAAACTCTACATTTTTATTTTCAAATTTTGCTGTTTTCTTTCATGGCATAATGACCGTTCTATATGCAGTATGAATATAATGCAGTATGGATAGATGAAGATTGTAGTGGGTACAACACACACACACACACATATATATATATATTTATAATATATATGTATGTGTCGACTCAGACCAAAAACAAATACACAAATGTAGACAAGAATAACATTTGTGTTTTAAAATTATTTTAATGATCAGAACACAGGCAGCCACGTGCGGCCATCCTACACACAAGTTGTTGTTCTCGTTCTAACAACGAAAAGTGTTCCCGCAAAAATGCAACCAAATTAACCTACAAAACAAAACACAGCACACAAATCATGAAATATAACAGTATAAAATATAAACCATTGAGTTCGAGGATGAACAACAAAACACCAATAAATGATCCAAACAGTATGTAATCAGCGAAATTGTTTTTCTTTGATTACATGGGAAAAAAGTCATTATTTGAATTTCCCTGGCTTCCTGAGTGACAAGAATACCTAAGTAATTTGCAGTCATGCAGCCAATCAAGAAAGCGAAGTCTAAAGCTGTGTAACTTTTAATTTACTGAACATGAAAATGAGAGGGTCAACTGTCCGTATTTACAAGGCAAGAACTTTACATCGAATGCTTAAGGATACACATTTCTTTTACAAATGTCGCACCCAAGAGTAAACGATCATGTGAAATTATTTACAAGAGACTTAAGATTATTCAGCGTACTCAAGGAGTCAAAAGTAAACCTTGACCACTTAAGTTAGTTCAAAAACTACATAGATAGCAATTTAGTTATTGAAGTAGCAAAATTTTTTTCCTGGGACAGCTGAAAAAAGGGGACCAGTGGACAGAAAATTAACATTTATTTTAGCTATAGTTTTGAGATGCGAGGAAAAAGAATTTAAGTTGGCGAACACTTTTATATCTGACACTTTAAGACTGGGAAATTAAATATTAAAAAATGAGAAGAGAAATAAAGGAGAATTTTAGATATTTTAGGTATAATAATTATGATATATTGCATAGACACACATGTATGTATGCATTGTGTGTGTTGTCCAAGAATTTTACGTTAATCGAAAAAAAAAAAGAATGTAGTGCTTTTATATGAATTTATTTAGAAATGTATTAATCCTATGAAACGCGTCTCTGATAGCGTCTAAAAATGGAATTTCAGCCATTTTCTATCTACCACAGTTTCTTGCATTGGCCTTTTCATCCCAGCACAACCGTTGTATACGTGGTACTCCTACATAAATACCGCTCTATAATTTTACTCTCTTTCTTTCGGATGATTTTTATGTAAAATTCTCATATTCAATACAGCTATATATCCTTAGTCACGAATCTGATTTGATATTTTATAATTTGTACAAAAGGTCAATAGTGATGCATGTGTTCTCTACTAAAACTAAAAAATTTTAAAAATTCATCCTTATTTAATGTAATTAAATGGGTGGTTTCATGTCATTTTAACATGCTGTTAAGTAAAAAAGTACTTTTAAAAAGGTGAAACCGGTTCACAGCTGTTGAATTACAGTTGTTGAGAACCATATTTTAACAAAAGCCATTCGAGTAAAACTCCCTATCATGTAATTTTGAGAAAAGAGGGTAATTTGAAGGCAAGAGTTCCATGTAATTTTCGTCAATTATTTTTTTTATTTTTATCTTCCAAAATGTATGATTTTCTCCCAAAAATAATTCTTAAAGAAATGCAGTTCGAATGCAAGTGCATAATGACAAAGTTGAAATCACGCCACGACAGACACGTTTGAATTATGCTTAGTGGTTAGCGACGCATCACTGCAGCGAGTAAAATTTAATTTTGAAGAAAATCCTTCTTAATGCTGGTCTCTTTCGCGAGACCCCCTTTCCGAATGGTGTAAAAATAATGCATTGTTTCAATTGCGGTCGTTATGTGCTTCAAGTGCATCACTTATTCTGGGTATGTAATGAAGCACTGTGAACGTTAGAGATGTTTTCCTTTCTTCTAAGGAGGGTATTTCTTTGCAATAACAATCCTTCCAACTGCCGGGGCTGTTCGCTTAGTAAAATGCCAGCCTCAAGGTCTTGAGATACGATAAGGGAAACGATCGTTACAATGGCATCCAAGCATGAACGATTTTACAGAAACGCATATAACAGGAACAGGCAGCATTTTACTACCTGCAATCAAAAAGTAGTTACTAGTTTCAAAGCAGTTGATACTTCTGAAATGCATTTTGTGTGATAGTCACTGCTGACAGCTTACAAATGTCAATAATTTGGAAGGAACTTCTGTTCTCTTTATTTCGAATAATTGCAGTAAGTCCGCTAATCTTATTCCTGGATAATAGGTTAAATATTATTTTATAGACGATAGTTGAAGAAGTAGGTCGTTACTACTATTCGGTATCTGAGTTCGTGCGTTAGAATACCGTAGAAGGTATAAATATTTATAACTATACGGTATTAATTTTCAGCAATGATTCATCCGATCGTTGACCGAAGGAAGAGAGCTGCTCTTCGGTACCGGAGTTTACGAGTTCGAATCCCACTTCTGGCATGGCTGTTCGGAATTGACTCAGCAGTAAAAGTAGGTCCAGATCTCATTGTCCCTCGTGAAGTAAATTAGTCCTTAATGTTCTAATCTAAATTAAACCTCCCTACCTGACAGGGTGATGCTAACTTTAAGTAAAGGAGTCCATGGATTTGAATCTCACAGGTGTCATGGATATTCATATTCATTATGAATAAGGCCCTACACATCACATAGAAGCATATATTACCATACTGCTAAACTATATACTGATGTAAATTGCATTTTGGTTACATCTACTGATAGAACATTTCTTTGGAGTAAATTTTATAACTATCCACAGACAAAAATTACCGGTAAGCGATTTACCGACAAACCGGAAAATATATACAGAAAATTAAATTACTTTTAACTGGTAATTCCAGAATAAAATATGTATTCGAAGTTGTGATGAATAATACTTCAATAATTTCATAAAATTCAACTTATACGGTCTATGATAAAAAAGATTCCCCACCTTTGATATATACCTTAAAATACAACTTAGAAATATTTCAAAGTTTTACATCAAACAGCATGTTCCGGACTTAAATTATAGATCCTTCGCCGTCCCCAGCCTCGTATCGACAAATTCCTCCTGTAAACTTTTGGTTAACCATGCTGTATAACAAAGGTATATCGCTCGTATTAATGCAATTGAAGCTCACAGAATAAAAATGACAATTAGCTCCTATTTCATGCTAAAAATATATTCCTAACTCACACGTTTCAAAAGTTGCTTTGAGTCTGAAAAGGCACCCTATCCCTTCAAGAAAACATTTTTCGCTTGACAGTGTTAGTTAAATTTTGCTATATAATGAGCGAGAAACATTAAATTTTCACCAGATTTTATCCAGATAAAACTCTTTAAATTTGTCTCATTTAAATTTCATAATATGGTGAGATAAAATATTAAGAAAATATGTTTCTGATTTACAAATTTTAAAAGTTTTTGTAAGTCTTGAAAAGTACTATATCCCCTTAAGAAAACTTTTTTCGCCTAACAATTTTAGTTAAATTTCACAATATGGTGACCTAGAAACGTCGAACTTTCAACCAGATTTTATCTTGCTGAAATCCTTTAAAATTGTTTCATTTAAATTTCTTAATATCTCTTAAGGTACAATATTCCCTTAAGAAGACTTTTTCTCTTTCCATTCTTAGTTAAATTTCACAATATAGGGGGATAGAAAAATCGAATTGTCAGCCACATTTCATTCATCTGACAGTTCTTAAAACTATGCTATTAAAATTTCAAAATATGGGGAGATAGAAACATCAAAATTTCCACCACGTTTCCTCCAGCTAAAAGTCCTTACAACTGTCTTATGCGAAGGCTTTTCTTCGGCTGTATCTTCATCAATTCCAAATAGAGAAGAGGCACCTCAAACACCCGCGTCCCTGATCTCATTCATTATCCGTCACAGACCGAAGGCCGTAAAATATCGCGTTCTTCACGTAATGAAACCATTTACGGTTTCATTTACTTCAGATATGCGAATCGAATCTGAATTTGACGATGGAATTACATCTCCTTCAGACAGATACCTTATGCTTCTTTTATATTCATAGGTCTCTGGTGAAGGAAAGATTGTGAAATGGAAGAGAAAAAAAAAGACTCGGACAGTTCTTCCCCATTTTAAATAAATAATGAATGAATATGAGGAGTAAGAGAAATATTATGGATATACAGATAAAAATATAAAGTAAATTTTTTTCTTTTATTTCTTTAGAATTCAAATAGACAATTTTGTTTGCATGAGGTACTATTTGTTTTTCTACCATGGTTGAAATCTATTGAAACTTATTCAATTCACGGACAAACTTCTAACAGACAATATTTTATTTCTTTAAAATATAATGATTGTGTAATGAAAGATTCAGTATTCAGCCCCCAAATGAGCGAGTTGATAGCTTACTGAAGGATTCGATGTTAATATCCCTTCGGAAATGACAGTAAGGTTCCTGTTTAATAATCCCTCGTGAGAAGCTATAAAGTCATCATAGTCTTTTCTAACAAACTACTAAAGACGAAATGAAATGTTACATTAATATATATACACATATATAAGGTAGTATTTGCCAACCCCCTATCAATGCGTATATCTACGAGGTACTCTATCGGTAGCCCTATAAATTTGCCCGCACACCTACTGGACAAGTCTCTCTCTCTTTCTCTCTCTATATATATATATATAGATATATATATATATATATATATATATATATATATATATATATATATACATATATATATATGTATACATATATATTTATATATACATTTATAATTAAATAGACATGTTTACTTATTATTTATAAACATAAATATAAAAGTAGAATCTTAAACGTCAAAATAAAAATGGACCATATATCAAATAAGATTGAAAAAAATGGAATGCATACTACATTTGATATTGTCATTGGAGAATTGAGATTCCATGTATATATATATATATATACATATCCTATATCATATATATATATATATATATATATATATATATATATATATATATATATATATATAAAGGTGGCCATAATTAAACTGACAGTGCTCACAGTGTTCTGTAGGGCGATCTATTGGCGAGAATGACGCCACATTTTGTAGGAAGATTAAACAAGACGGGGAACGAAGGATTCCGCGAAAAAACAAATTAGTTCCAAAAGTCACCTCTAGGGGAATATTTGTCGTCGTGTTATAGAAAATAGAGTGTTAACAAATGCAAATTAATGCGGAATAAAATTACCTTTCATTATGCACATTTTCTGATTTAGTTCAAGCGCAATATGGCAACACTTTTAAAAAAGCGTAAAATCTACATAAACACCGATAAAGTCTCGTGATCTGCAATATCACGTACGCTGAGCAGAAGAAGAAGTTCTTTATTCAAATTTCCCGTTACATCCCTTGCACAATTAAGAAATTAATTTCCGTATCATATATATACATATATATATATATATATATATATATATATATATATATATATATGTATATATAAAATATATAATATATATAATATATATATATATATATACACATATACATACATCTATATATACATATACCCACGCATATAGAAATTAGATAAAAAAAAAACATTAGATAAAACATTATATAAAAGAAGCTCCAAGAAGGAGTTATCCGAATGGGACGAAAATCGGTAGATGTAATTTACATATACAGAAAAACAAATGATTAAAATTTAAGAAAAAAAATATTGATTTATTCAAGGGATAAAGCGTTACAAAGTGAAAAACTTAATAACGCGTTTGTCCACCTCTGACCCTTATGCAAGTAATTATTCGACTTCCCATTGATTGATAGAGGTAGCAGATGTCCTCCTGAGGCCAAATTCTGTCCAACTAATGAGTTAGATCGTCAAAATCCAGAGCTGGATGGAGGGCTGTGCCCATAATGCTTTAAACGTGCTAAAGAGGACAGATATATATATGTATACAGACTATATATATATACATAAATATATATATATATATATATATATATATACATAAATAAATATATATATATATATATATATATATATATATATACATAAATATATATATATATATATATATATATATATACATAAATAAATATATATATATATATATATACATAAATATATATATATATATATATATATATATACATATATATATATATATATATATATATAAGTTGAGAAGGAATGCAATAGCAATGTATCATGTGCTTGATTTTAATTTCAGTGGCTGGTTAAGTTAAAATTAAGTAAGATAAATCAGGAATTGGGAGAATTTTTAAAACTTCAGGGACAATAAATTTTGATATGTTGCATATAAAATCATATAATGCAAAATAATTAAATATATGTATTATGAATAGCGATGAAATAATAAATAAAAATATTCAATATTTGAGAAGAAGAAAAAAAATTCCCATTCGACTAACTTCATTTAAATTACAGTTCAGAAAGAATTTAAAAGAGAAAAGTAATTACAAAGATTCGAAAGCTCTTTTCCAAACAATTTATTATTTTTTTTTTCTAGCAAATGCTTCTAGCTCACTGGATTAACCAACACTCTCCTGAATCGCTATTTTCGTCCTTTTGATAAAATAAGAATTTTTCGTTTTATGTAAAGACTTAATCCTTCTTTTCAGTGGTTGGGATTGTTACATTTCATAATGCATTTAAGTATCATAAAGTTAAAGTTGTTTTTAATCAGTTCATTGTTTTGCATCTTATTGTAGGCTTATCGGATAAAAATTAAAACTTTTTTGAGCGAATTTTTACCAAATACGATCAAATAAATATAAAAATTTTTACATTTATTGACATAAAAATTGGTATAAATATGAACATTAAATAGTAAAATTTTCATTTCTCTATCTCATTGTACTGACAGTTGTTCATAGACACGAATTTAAAGTATTGCACAAAGATAATTAGACTGCTAATTATAGAGTTATAATACTTAATTTGTCTTTCATATGTTATTTTCGTGTTTAAAAGAGACATAGGTTGATATGACAAAGTACTTTTAACTATAACAGTAAACACTATAAATGTATTACATTTTAGAATTTAATATCGAGCTAATTCAGACCGAGTTTTTTTAACAACTTTTTTTAATTAAAATTAAAATTTTACAATGTTTTAGGATTTTTAAAATACTTGTTTTCGATGTTTATTTTTTATAACATTTATTTATGAGATTTTCCTACTTTTAAAAGATATATTAAAACTTTCTGCAGAAGATTGTGCATTGGTTTTCACATACCACTAAATTTAACAGGTTATGAAAAATATTTTTATTGACAGTTATACTGCAAAACAAAACACAAAAAAATTTGACAGTTCTTTGTATATAAATAAATAAGTGTATGTATAGGCATACATAAATATGTATTTATATGTATATATACATACACACACACACACACACACACATATATATATATATATGTGTGTGTGTGTGTGTGCATGTGTGTGTGTGTGTGTGCACACGAATATTAAAAACAAGATTTCCTGCTAACGGCGGTGACACAACGCTATGTATTATTTTGAAAAAATGGTTTAAGATAATTAGTAAATAAAGTTACGAAATGCAATAAGAAATTACTCACACACACACACACACACACACACACACACATATATATATATATATATATATATATATATATATATATATATCAATTAGAAAAGCAGAATTTATATCTACATTAAAAATTAAATATTAAATCCTAAAATAGATAAAAGACATAAGAATGAATTACACACACACACACACACACACACACACACACACACACACACATATATATATATATATATATATATATATATATATATATATATGAAATATTAGGCAATATATTTATATACATCCTATATATAAGCATATATATATATATATATATATATATATATATATACATATATATATATATATATATATATATATATATATATACATATATATATATATATATATATATATATATATATATATATATATATATATATATCAATTAGAAAAGCAGAATTTATATCTACATTAAAAATTAAATATTAAATCCTAAAATAGATAAAAGACATAAGAATGAATTACATATATATATATATATATATATATATATATATATATATATGTATATGTGCGTGTGTGTGTGTATATATGTATATATATGTATATATATATATATATATGTATATGTATGTATGCATATATATATATATGTATGTATATATATATGTATATATATATGTATATATATGTATATGTATATATATATGTATGTGTGTGTATTGTTTATAATATATATAAATATATATGAATGTATGGGAATTTATATAAATTAGAATAATTAAAAGCAGAATTTAAATTGATATTATGGGTTAGAATGGATACTATATATTATATTTATTTAACATAAATATAATTTATATTAAAAACGGTGTTTTTTTATTAAAATTTTTCTTTTATGAGCGCTATGACTTTCACTAAGAAAATATGTATAAAGTTTTATACCTATCTCATTTACTGAATAAAACCCTATATCAGGCGACAGAAATCCTAGACACGCACTGCTTGACTATCGCAAAAAAAAGTTAACGATAGGTAAGTGTAACAGGGAGAGGAAACTTTAACAATGGGTGGCAAGATATCGTTCTGTTTTATACAAAAATAGCATGTATGATGCCGCATAATTTGGTGCATAAAACAGCATATGGGTAAGGAAAAAATGCAGTTAAATAGTTTTATTTTCATACAGTGACATCTAGACAATATATGTTAGTAGGACTTTGGCCTCTTTCCAATGTTTAGTCGACTGTTTAACGTTGGGCATAATCACGAATAGCACACGTGATTTAAAATTGCTTGAAAGAAATGTATTGCGAATACGTTAAGTCTGTTTATGATATCGCATTGAAATGCAGTGCTGTAATTAAAAAAGTACAGTTGAAAATATTTCAACTATTTATTATATAACTTGATATAAGTCTCTTATAAAGAGCCAGAACGAAATCGCATAACATAAATTAAAATTAAGATAATTAATATGGTTACACATATATGGTTATATATATATATATATATATATATATATATATATATATATATATATATATATATATATATATATATATATATATATATCTACACATATACATACATATATATATATACACATGCATACACACATATATATTTTTTTCATTTGCATATATATATACATATACGTACGTACATACATACATATACATATATATATACATATACATACAGATATATGTACATATATATCTATCTATCTATCTCTACACACACACACACACACACACACACATATATATATATATATATATATATATATATATATATATATATATATATGTATATATATATATATATATATATATATATATATATATATGGGTATATATACATAGGGCCGAGTCTTGACTATTAGCTTGCGTGCAAGGTGATATTTGGTCGCCTCTGCCAATATGAATTTCCAGTAGATTCATAACTTAACCCAATGCGTAGACGCCTACTATTATATTATTATGACTGTTCTATGTAATTGACTAGGGTTCAAAATACTAACTAAACAGACATAGTACAATTTGATATCAAAAGTATGCATTATAACTTGCATTTTATAATAAATCTGTTTGGAAGATTTCGATTGACATTCATAGATTTTTTAAGAAAGAATTCTCTTTAAAGTGATTTAATAAAATTCAAACCAATCTCTTGTAAAAGAACAAAAATTGTGAAGAAATATTCATGAAAAACTAGCTTTGGTTTATCACAACATTTATTCCAAATTGTGAAAAAGCAGAGAGAAGAAATAGATTTCCTTTAAAAGTATTTTCAGAACAATCATTTTCTAAAAAAAAGCTCCTGTTAACATTTTTGTATATATATATATATATATATATATATATATATATATATATATATATATATATATATATATATATATATATATATATGTAAGGAAAATTCTCAGGGGTTTTCAAAACTTAAATCAAGGGTAAAAGTTCACGCGTCATTTTCCATTTCCCTTTTGAACCCCTAACCTAAATTGATCATTGGGGCTACAGGTTAAGCCCTCAGAGAAGAGGCCTGGCCAATTATAAACCTACATGGCCCTAGCTGGACAATTTAGGAAATTTCCAAATAAAAAGGAGATACACGCTAGCGGAGACGGATTTTTCTAGAGATATTTTCCCACAGAGGTTGACCCAGGTGTTACGTGTCTTGAACATAGAGCTTCATGCTAGCTGATCCTTCAGTTTGTCCTGTCCCTACGATGAAGTGGGAACCCGTCCTTCAACTTTATCTTAATAAATGTCTTTAGCTGATACGGTATCATTTTTATGGCCATGACTGCAACCACCCATCGAAAAGTCCGTCTCGTTACAGATATACATACATATAACTGGAGCTATTAATTAGTATTTGGCTGCTCTCGCTTTCTGCTTGCAAGATAGTATTAGACCACCCCCTATTGCACACATAGTAGATATTCACTTAGTCGCCTGCAAGTATGCAAGCACTGCACACTTACTAGCTCAACCCTGTATATATATATATATATATATATATATATATATATATATATATATGTGTGTGTGTGTGCGTAATATATCAAAATTATTACACTTAAAGTACCTCTCTAAGATTCTCATCTTCCCCTTTTCATTCTTCCATATCTATTTTCCCAGCCGTCAAATCTCATTTAATAAAATGATTGTACGCGACTTGAATTCTTTAAACCCATCTCCCAAAAGCTAACTCTGAAATAAAAGCAAATTTTCTGGCTACATTTTTTAGCTGTCTCAATAAAAATGGTCCACTTTTCCGATGATCTAAGTTCCTTTCTCACTGTGAATAACGCTGAGTAAGCTGCTCTCTCATTTGAATATCTCCGCATAATCTCTCGCTGTGGGGCGAACTTTGAAGGTTTATCGTGGATCATTCCACTCTCTGTTCTTGTCAGAGAAATATGTTATTCATTAATCTGAAATAAAAGTTAAGTTCTACAACGGACTTCGTTGCTTCTTTGTAATGGAGCAGCGATTGCAGATTACTTAGGATCACACTTTGCCCAGCAAGCCCGGGCAATTAAAAATAATAGGAGCTATTTACACATGTGACGGTGAGAGGAATTTTTCACGTTTCACATACACGCACACATATACGGTGTCACTGAAAGATGGGCCAATGTGGATCTCATAATCTTTTTGTAGTTTGATGTGTTTGCGATATTATTATGTATTATTATTATGTATGTATACTAATTCGTGAATTAATAGTATTAAAAAGATGGTTTGGGTACTGAAATTATTGGAAATGAAAGAAGCATTGCAAAATCAGCTCAGACGTACTTCAATAATTGAGTTTGGAAACCCTTACGAAATCTAAATATGCACACTTATAGATGCACACAAAAATCTGTTATGTTAAAGCTTGGTAATTTTAGTTTTTTTTCAACGTCTCTTCAAATTCTGCTTTTTGAAGCGTGTCTAATTTCCTGATCATTCTTAATGGGATGTGTTTCTTCAACTTGGAATGAGTCACTTTCCGGCGACCTTCACCCCTAGGCAAATTTTCTGGCTAATTGTTCCTTAGATTTTTTTTTCTCTTTGTATCCTGCATAGCAATGCTTCATTTTGATGATCATATGTGGGTGTTTTTACGATCATGTCGTTCTCCGTTTGAAAACTAGTAATTACTTAAACATCCGTCGTGTGTGTTATGAAAAGTGCATCTGAGATATATACAACAGTCTGGCTTCTCGAATAAAGAGGGCTTTGTAGGTTGATAGATGAAGCATCTCTCACCTTACTGCCACTATGTAGAGTGAGAGAGCTTTTATCTCTTACCCTCCTATTCAGATCGATCTCCTTTGGATTTGTGAATTTGGATGCACCCACCAGAGGAGATTAAATTGGTTCAGCCAAAAGCTGTATCCCAAAGAAAGCAAACTTTTCAACAGAATTCGGAGAAACAGCTAAAAAGGTTTTGCATACATGTACCGTTACGAATTTTGTGTGCGAGAATACCTCGATCAGGAGCTCCGGTATCCTTACTGTTTACATATGATTTCTACGGTAACTTGCCAAAATGGAAAGATTTTACATTACTAACGATAGCGTTAGTGATGTTTTTGACAAATGATTATTTGTCAACAAATTTGTCACCAAGGTCACCCAGTTAGCTACGGTTTTGGTGACTTTTGGAGTCTGGTATCTTGCTGAAGATTCCGTGCCCTAAAAGTTCTTCGGCCCTATAAAAAGGAAGTTCGAAGCTCACGACTTCAGCATTGCAGTATACTGTATTCTTATATATTGTGTCTCCACACTGATCGAGGACTATTTCCAATTAGTTAATACTGATTTGTATTACTATTTATTTAAGAACTTCTATAAATTTCTGTGATGTTTTTTCTCTGAAAGCCTCTTTCGCGAATTCGTAAGCAAGAAACAGTGTAATTACTTCCAAAAGTAAATAAATAAAAATTATTTATAGACTTTAAAAATTATTAAAAAATTTGAAAGAATCGGTTTATTTGAATGCGGTTTAAAGCAAAAATATTCTCTGTTTATTATTGTTATTATTATTTGTGTAAAAAGTATCATTTTTGTCGATCAAGGACGATACAAAAAAAATCTAGAAATCTGCATTCTTTTTTTTTTCGTCTAAGTATATATTGAATAGCATATTTCCACTAGAGTACATGTTGAGAGTGTTTGATGTCAACACAAATGATTATTAGCAAACGAGTGACAACAAATTTAACTGCATGATTCAGCATCTATCATATCCGGGTAGACGTAGAAGTTTTCTTCTTAGCGAATAGTATCCTTTAATTGCTCTAAAGATGAGCTGTTGCTTTACACTTGAGGCGTTACATGTACCCAGAACGAATAATCAAGGGTTGTTAAATCAGATAATTAAAAGTCCATTCATTTCATGGATCTCTGAAGTGGTGAATCGAGCATAATTGGTACCCGGAGCATGATACTAGTTTCGAGCCCCCCTCCACAAAAACATATAGTAATATAGAATACACAATTCGTCACCCCACTGAGAGAGGCACTCGAGACATAAAAAGACCCCTCTATCCCCCTAGCTAAGCTACTGAACCTATTAATGGGCTAGAAAATAGGCTACGGAACTGGAAAAGTATTAATAAAGCGAAATACACATTTAATATAATGTAAGAAAGTAGATTAATTCAAATTACTTTGTAAAATAACATTTTATCTCCAGCGTATTTAAACAAAATAGGTAAATTAGACACTCCGAATTGTACACGTGTGGAATTCGGAGATTCCATACATTTTTTTCGAATTTCGTGTAAATGTATAAAAATTTGTATAAAAATTAAAATAAAGCAATTGCAACTTCAATGTTTTAATACAATCGATAAGAGTGAAAATTTAATAAAAAGGGTGAATGAAATTTATAATATACTGAATGAAAAATATTCGTTTATCAAATATAAATTTTAAATATTTTTAAGAATGTACTGTGTACTAATTTATTTTGATTATATTAAATAGTAAATTAAGTAAAAAGTTAAATTTAATATTGTCTATAGTAAAGTTATTATGTTATTGTATTAAAACAAAATATAAAACTGATATAAAACTACTAAGAAAGAATATAAGATTTTGTCCCATTGAGTGGGATATTTTGTAAATGGCTGTTGCGATATATAAGAAATTTTTCAAGAGACAAAGAAAGGGTCGATGGAGTTAGTTACACAGTCACCCGTATTCCCATTTGATCTTGTAATGACTCGTGAGCAAACTTGCAGCTAAAAAACAAAAATTTAGTGTCTTACAAAAAGAACTATTTAATGTACTAAGGTATTTACAATTTTATGTAAAAATTCAGACAACATACGTTCAATCAACATACGTTCTGACCACAAAGGAGAGTTGGGAAACACCGGCCGGTTCTATCACCTGTACACTCTCAAATAAAACCGTTGATTAAATACGCCAACGAATCGCTAAGTTTAGTACAGCCGGCCAATCACTACGCTCAACCAATTCGAACTCTCTTGGCCAACCTCGCCAAAAAACTCGCTATATCTCACTTTGTCGACTTCCGTATCTAGAAAATTTACGATATATTAAATACGAATTATTCATTTACTTTCTCAACTTTTGTTAATGGATATATACTTTTCTTATAATCAATATACTGATACTACTTTTTATTACTTTATTTAAGGGTGACATGAATAGATAAATTATTTTAAAAATACAATTTGTACATACCAAATGTGTAACTAAATTGATGTAAACGATATCGGGGCGAACAATGGCTGAATGGTAGAGCGCTGATCTTCGGTACCGGAATCGTGGGTTCGAATTCCGTTGCTGTCATGGATGTTCATAGCCGTTCGGTATCAGCTTTAAGCAGTAGTTCCCGGTGTCATTACCAGGTGTTGCAACGAAGTAGATCGTAGAGCTCCAAACCAAACTAAATAAGAAAAATAGTATAATAATTATGGAAAATGTACAAAAATTAAGAAATAGGGAAATATACGTTTGAAGAATGTAATAACAATAAAAATAATTTAAGTTGATTTGAAAATGAATCTATTGTAGGAAAATCCTGCAATATTGCAGTGGTATGTACAAATAGTAGAAATAATGTTCTAAATAAAGTTTGGCGGTGTGCGTTGATATATCCAGCCACCATGGCATTTGCAAATATAAACCCCCTTTGTAGACTGGCGAACAATTAGCCAGTTAGTATATAACTCGATTAAAAGGGCGTCTCTTAAGCCCCCTCCGTAGTTGATTCGCAGGGGCTGCTGGACAGGTGGGTCTTAGTTCTATCTCCTTCTCTCTAAGTAGCCCATTAATGGATGCCGATTGAGTTCAACCTTCGAGAATCTCGTCGGTCGGCAATAGTAGAGGGGTTCCAAAAACCTTTGAACCACCGCTCTATAAAAATTAGAAGTCTGGGAAACATAAATTGCAATTCCCTGTCTGAGTTGTCATGTTGCTGGGAATTCTGAAATTATAAGTAAAAATCTCATTTAAAAAAAAAAGACACAGTGCCCTATACTTCCAATGTGCAGATTTATAATTCTAATGATTTAAAAATAAAGTACACAGAACATTAAACATTTCTGATTATTTATGATGATGATGATAGTAAACAAGATAATCACAGTAAACAGAACATATACTGTACTTGCTATAGAAATATCTACTATAAACAAAATTAAAACAAAAGGAAGGGAAATCAAAGTCATTTAAATGATTGAAGATTTTCAGATGCTTTATTTACGTTTTTGTCAAAAGTGATTTCAAGATATTCTAATGTAATATTAACCATTTAGCAAGTGCGTTTCTTTATTAGGTAGCAGAACAACAAAAGATTTGACATTGAAAATGAATACCTCTTGATCATGAATAATTTTTAATTTACTTTTGCGTAACAACGATACTTTTTAATTGTTTAGATTCTAGTTCCAGCAAAATACTTTTCTTTTTATGAATGTATTTGTGTCAATTTCCATAATTACCTGTTTTTAGACTTCTTTTTGGTTGCTATTGTCTTCTTGGCCGATTGAATTCCTGAATTTCCTTTAGTCAAATTTGTTTTGTTGATATGTTTACGGCATGTTACATTTCCGTTACAATTATTGCATTCTAGCAAATAAATGTTATAAACTAGTACGCTCTCATTCACTTCCTGAAAATTTTACCCCACTTTCAATAGGGTAATTTTTCAAGATAAAAATTAATGCATTAAAGGGGTCACATCCTTTTTGAATCTTCAAAAATTCGATTTTTTTTTTATTTCTGCATTTTTAAGTTCTCTGGATATTTCTAGATCGATGAAAATAAACCCCATTCAAATATTAAAATTAAAACCGGTAAAACTATGCAACCTTTCCATTTAATATCTTAGCTTGTGAGGAAGCTTAAAAACTTTTAATTGTATTTTACTGAAAAAGGTGTTTTTTCAATTCGCTCACACTGTAAATAAAAATCTATTTCACACACTGATTTCAAATTTTCATAGACTAACGGTATCATAGATTTACGGTAAATTGTACCTACTTTTGATGTTGCTTTTTATTTCATTTAGTATCCTTAGTAATTTAAATGGAATTTTTAAACATTGTTTAGCTTTTTTTTTAAAATTCAATCCCCTGGTGTAATATTTCTAATACTTTTTAAATTTAAGATAGAGAATGATACTCTATAATTATTGTTTACAAAAAAGAAAAAAATATTGATGAAACTCTCTTTGTGCTGTTGTCAATCTGCTCTCAGTGTTTTAGAAAATTTTTTGAAATAAGCTCCCAATTTTCACTATATATAAAAATGTCACTTTCTAAAAATAAAATAAATTCAGCAAAACTATTTAAATAAAAATACAGCACAAACGCTGAAAATCCCGTATTTATGATAATATTCTTTCCGGATTCTTTTCGAATATTTAAATAGGTAGAGAATAATACCTAATAGTTATTGATTACGAGAAAGCAAAAATTATTAATGCGACTCACTTTGTGGTTTTGTTGGTCTGTTCGCAATGTGTCAGAATTTTTTTAACTTTTGAAATAAGCTCTAGATTTTCATTTTAAATAAAAAACTCTTATTTTATAGAAACAAATCAAATTTATTATAGCTAATTAAATATAAATAGATAAAAAATGCTGAAAATCCCATGGATTTACGATAATAATTTAAAAAGATATGATAAGCGAAAAATAACGAAAAAAAAATCTTTCATTTAAAGTGAAATACCGTAAATAACTATTAATGTTTAAATTATTTAATCCTACACAACATTTTATCTTTTTAAATAAGGAATTCTCACGTTTACATATAATATTATTTTTTTAATAGAAATGGGTAAGTCTTTTAAGCAGATTTAGATCTTATGCAGATTTTATTACCAGTTGTTTCACTAGAAATGAGTTACATAAAATTTCAATATCCAAATTTTTTTATTTCATGGGATATTTAATAAGTAAGATCCGTGGTAGCTCAGTTCGAAAAGACATCGATCTCGAATCCGGAGGGTTGTGAGTTCGAGGCTTCAGCTGGCCAAAGATCTGCAGTGTTCATTGAGAGCGGCTGAGGTACGTAAAGTATGTTCACGGTAGCAGTGCCTTTCAAGTTCAAAGGATACTACTGGAGGTAGAAAGACAAGCCTGAAGGGGGTATACTGCTTGGTCCTTGCTTCTAAATAACGATGATATGGCGACATTACTCGTGTCCATAGCTACACGTGCTCTTCGGTTGGTGCTAAATGAGTAAGAACTTCTCAGGCAGTATTTGGAAAGATATCTATCTGTATTTGAGCTGCATTTAAAAAATATAATAAGTAAAGGTTATTGTTAAGAATTTTTAAGAAAATATAATAAGAGACTATTAAAAGATGTAATGAATCAGCAATGTCGATAAAACAAAAAAAACGAGTTAAGCGGACATTTCGAAGTGAAAAATTATTATTATAATTGGGTATTTTTGATTTACTGTGAAATAAAAAGTTCTTCTCTGTTTAGAATAAAACTTTTCCTGGAATTCTATTCAGTCAATCTTTATGAAAAGTTATTTAGTTTTGTTATATGAAGCAATACATTTTTTAAAAACATAAATATATACACAAAGGGAAAAATAGAAATCCAAAAAATAACTTTTGAAATCTGTAAATTTGAAGCTATATTTTCTTTTAAACAGAAGCCAATTATCTTTTTTTCTATGAACCTCAATTATATTATTCTAGAACGATCTACTTTATTTTACAACATGTTAAAGAATAATCTTTTTTAGCTTTTAATTTCTTAACAGTTTTATTCATTTTTCAGCTTTAAAATGTTAGATGCCTTATTAAAGTTTTAAATTCACAAAATGAAAAAGATATTTATTATTAATTTGAAACAATTTAGTTTCTAACATATATTTTTGAAAATTTAAGTAAATTTCATTTTTTTAATGTATTTAGAGTGTTTTTTACATCATTTTAAAAGATTCATTATTTGAAATGACAGAAATCGGTAATTTTTTACAATTGTATTGTTATTAAAGCGGGTCTGCACCTGACAGATTGGATTCGTTTCACTCAACGTTAATCTTGGAGAAAAATAAAATTCTCAACCGGCCGGCTCGCATTTAAAGATTTTTTTTTTAAAAATTATACCACTCGATAGAACAGCAAATTCTATAGAAGCTATTCTTTATATCTTTTGAAAGGAAAACTTGAGAAAAATAAATTTAATTTTAAAATATTTGCAAGAAATATTGGTACACTTTTTTCAAACGCAAATAAAAACATTTAACACACATAAATAAAAAAATAAGAAAAAGAAAACATCCTAAAGAATTTGAGGTTCTATCACGTAGTTTAATTTTTTTTTAAAGAATTCTTTAAATGCAAGTCAACCAGATGGAATTACTATTGATCGAATTCCTTGCCTTTTTCTAGTGGATTCTCACGCTCCGTATTAATCCATGGGAAAAACCTAATTCCCTCTGGGCAGCTTGCATTTAAAGAATTCTTTAAAAATATATAAATAAACTACGTGATAGAAAAGGAAATTCTCTAAAAACTTTTTTTTTAATTTTATATATATTAAATGCTTTTATATGCTTTTGAAAAAGAGTATATCTCAAATTGGTGCAAATAATTTAAAACTAAAATATTTTTTCGATGTTATTTTTTTAAAATTGGAGAATTGCATCCTAGATAATTGGCTATTCTATCAAATGGTCTAAATTTTTCAAAGTATTCTTTAAATGCATCAAGAGGGAGTTTTGCTTTTCCCAAAGGTTAACATTGAGTGAGAAGGATTCAACATAACAGGTAATGAAAATATGAAATCACGAAAGGTACTATGTCGTGTTAATGCGTTTTAATATTTAGGACATTAAATAAAAACACACACGGGAACACATCACATTAAAGCAACTTAAAATGGAAGATTTTTTTTCTTATTTTTCGCCTTATGATATCTTTTTATTTATTATCGTAAATCCATGGGATTTTCAGCAATTTTATATCTATTTATATTTGATTAGATATAATAAATTTGCTTTGTTTCTACAAAATAAGAATTTTTTATTTAAAATGAAAATCTAGAGCTTATTTCAAAAGTTAAAAAAATTCTGACGCATTGCGAACAGACCAACAAAACCACAAAGTGAGTTGCATTAATAATTTTTGCTTTCTCGTAATCAATAACTATTAGGTATTATATTCTATCTATTTAAATGTTCGAAAAGAATCGGACATATTACATTGAGGGATTGAATTTTCCAAGAAGTTTACATGAAGTTTAAAAATTCCATTTATAATACTATAAATACGAAATGAAATAAGCATCTACGAAAAAGGTAGGTAGAGTTTCATTGTAGGTCTATAACAGGGGTGGCCAAGTGTTCCTTAATAGTCCGAGCCATTTTTAAAAATTTGAAATTTTTCGCGATCCGCAATTAAATACGTACTTAAAAGATATGCAAGAAAGGTATTAAAATTTTATTTACAATAATTATATTTATTGAATGTCATATAGAAGTTCTTCGTCCTTTAATTTTTTAAGGAAATTTTTGAATTGTCGATGATTTTTTGCATGGGTACGAATGTAATTTGCAATGTGTACATTTTTTTCATAACATCAGGATATTTTGTAACGAGATGTTCTCGGTGAATTATGCAATGAATCGGTATGAATTGTAGAATTTGAGAATTATCTCTTAAAATACGAATAAGACCGATTTTTTTACCCAGCACTGCTGGAGCTTCATCAGTTGTAATAATTTTTTTAAAAAATATAATACAAAAATGGAAAGAGAACTCGGTACATTTATCGGTAGCCACAAATAATTCTTCAAAGAGCTGTATGTTGCTCGGGAGCCTCAGGTTGGGCACCCCTGGTCTATAGTGTATTTACTGTGAAGATTTGAAATCAATATGTACAATAGTTTTTATTTAAAGTACGCGCAAGTTGAAAGAACATCATTTTTAGTAAAATGCATTTAGAGTTTTTAGTTTCTCTGAAAACTATAATATTAAATGCAAAGATTATATAGGTTGAAATTCGAATGTTTGAATGGGGTTTGTTTTAAACGACTCAGAAATGTCAAGAGATCTCACAAATGTAAAAATGAAAAAATCGAATTTGTGAAGGTTTTTAAAGATGATGTATTTCCAGAAGTAACCTAATTTCTTATTTCAAGAACTACCTTACAAAAAGTGGCGAAAGATTTTCAGGAAGTGAATGAGAGCCTACCATTTTATAAAATATTTATTAGTTAGAAAACAATAATTGTGAGAGAAATGTAACGTGTCGTAAACACATCAACAAAACAAAAATGAAAAGACTAAAAGAAATTCAGGAATTCAATCGGCTAAGAAGACTATAGCAACCAAAAAAAGAAGTCTAAAAACAGGTCATTATGGAAATTGACACAAATGGATTCATAAAAAGAAAGTTTTTTTACTGAATTTAGAATCTAAATAATTAAAAATTATCGTTGTTACGAAAAAAGTAAATTAAAAACTATTCATGATGAAAAGGTATTTATTTTCAAAGTCGAATATTTTGTTGTTTTGCTACCTAATAAAAAACTGATATTAAATGCTAAGATTGTAAAGTTTCACAGGTTCTAATTCGAGTATTTCAATGGAAATTGTATTAAATGATTAAAAAATGTGAAAAGATTTTGAAAATTTAAAATTTAAAAAAAAATTGCATTTTTTATGGTTTAAAGAGGATGAATCCCCTTAAAAGTTTTTCATCACTATACTAACAAAGCCGCAAAGAAAGGAAATAATGATAGCCGTATCATTGCTTTATTTCATTAACCGCTCGAAACATTACGAGGAGACGCGCCCTACAATGCTCAGCGAAGCGCGCGCGAGATATACACTCGCTCAATATTTACTCGACCCCCGTTTCATTAAGGCTATCCCAAACCTTTCCCCCGTTACTGCGTCTGCATCCACAACATTCTCCACACTAGCGCCGCGCCGGATTACAACAAATCAGCTGCAGTGAGTGTCAAAACAGTCTTCTCCGCTACCTAACTATAAAAGTAACCAAATTAGAAGTTCCGGATTTTCGTCCACCCTCCGCGACATTCCTCAACAATCATTTCGAATTCGGAATACATTTCCATCCGTTTATTTTACACTTTCAGTTTTTGTTTTTACGGCACCATGGGACTTCTATCGATCGGTGAGTCAGTTTGGAAGATGGCTGTTCCCGTATAGAGCGGGTATTATTTTTCCTTTGCTTGCTTGGATATCGTTTGCCTCTGGATGTGAACGGAGAACCGAATTGGAAATGATTTTTGAGGAATTGATAGACATCTGATAGGACAACACTGCACGACCTGTCTGTGATCTTTTTACATCCTGCGTAGATGTTCCACTGTGCCACTGCAGTACGATTGACTAGGATTGATTGTCAAATTGGATTCAACATAAAAAACAGAGGTACGTTACTTTCTAGTCTACACTTCATTTGTATTCTTATTGAGTGCACATTAAGATTACTTTGTTTTGCTTGTTCAGTCTCACTTGTTTCTCAAAACTACTTCGCCGCCTCGAGTAAATCATTTCTCTACTGTTTGTTTTGTAATACCATACAAAGTTTTCAAATTATAAGTGACTCAGATTTAACATTAGAACACCCGTTAGTGTCATTTCGAATTAAATATGCTGTTTTATAAAATAGAGTACTCTCTCACTCTCTCACTCTAGCTTCTCTTTCTCTCCTTCTCCTACTTTCTCTCTTCCTATATCTCCATCCTTTCTCTCTCTCTCTCTCTCTCTATATATATATATATATATATATATATATATATATACATACACACACACACATATATATATATATACATACACACATATGTACATATATATGCATACAGAAACCAATTGTTATATATTATTATAGTTACAAACATGTAAGAATTGTACTTTCTAATAAATCATATATTAATTCGGTATTAGATTCTAATAGTCTGGATGTAACGTTAGAATATAAAAATGAAATGCATAACACACACACACACACACACACACACACACACACACACACATATATATATATATATATATATATATATATATATATATATATATATATATATATATATACATATATGTATGTATACGTATTATGTGTGCTCATGTTGACCTTTTAAATAGAGCAATTATAAATGTTCTTGGTGTTCTAGCGTTAAACTGTAATAGATAATGTATATATTGATGTATTCTGTGCATGAAATTATTAGTTCTTTCCATTGCATTCATTCCATCAACTTAATACGATGAACTTTAAAAGATGTGTTTTCTTGCATTAACTGTCATTTTGCTTATATGTTTACTTTATTTGTTTACATTATTGATCAATGTTTCCTATCAGTTCGTGTATTTACCTTAAATTACTTGTTGATTTAAGTGGCTTTACCGAAAGTGCTAATGGCATTTTGACTACGAGAAAGTGCTCCGTGAAGTCCCGACTCCCCCTGTGTTGAAATGATAAGGTCCGATCTAAAGGAAAAACAATAAAATAAATCTTTGTATTTTTCAATATATTGACCTACAATATGTAATGAAAATGTATGTGTATTTTATTTTTTTGATAAGGGGTTCAATTTTTGTTAACCTTTGTGTCACAAGAAAATATATTATCTTATTTATTTTTACTCCTCTCTTCTTCCTCGGCAAAGGTTGCGTACTGAGTAGTAAACAGAAAAAGGCTGCAAATTGATACAACATAATTTATGCAATTCACACCTTTCAAGATATGACATTTTAAAGAAAATTATAATAGGAAATAAACTGAGTATTTTTAAAAATCATTCCCATTAATAAATTTTTATTTTTCAATCATAAAAATTTAAAATTTGAATAATTGGAAATATATATTTAAATTTAATTTTAGACAATATATAATCTTATTTATTTTTACTTCTGTCATCTCCGGTAAAAGTTCGGTAGTGAGTAGTAAACAGAATTAGGTTACGAATTTGCATAACATAACTTATACACACTCTCAAAAATGTGACTTTTAAAAGACAATTATGTGATAAAAGTAAGTAAAACATTCTGGTATAATATACAAACTTGTAATAATATCTTGTAATAATATCACAATCTTGTTATCATTTATTTTAGTCATAGTCTATCTCGATAAAACAATTCCAACTATAAAAGGGATAAAAAAAAATTAATCCCCAAAACACTTTCAATGTCTTTTCAATTTTTTTTGTTATTTTTATAACAAAAATACAAATTTTGTTTATATCTTGATTAAATTGCACTTTTATTATCCTTTAGTTCAATCGTATTGCATCTCGTGAGAATAAAAATAATTACAACTCTAAAAAGGGATAAAAAAAATTAATTCTCAAAACACTTTCAATACCTTTTCAATTTTTTTTGTTATTTTTATAACAAAAATACAAATTTTGTTTATATCTTGATTTAATTGCACTTTTATTATCCTTTAGTTCAATCGGATTGCATCTCGTGAGATACAACTCTAAAAAGGGATAAATAAAAAATTAAATCTTAAAACACTTTCGATGTTTTTTCAACTTTGTTTTAGCTATTTTTATAACCAAAATACAAACTTGTAATTATATCTTGATTTAACTTCATATTTGTTATCATTCAATTTTATTCGGTGAGAATAAAAATAATCACAACTGTAAACGGAGTAAATAAAAATTAAATCTCAAAACTCTTTTAGTGCCTTTTGATATTTTTATAAAATTATATAAACGCCAACAAGCGAAAGGATGAGTTAATATTATACTATATCATCTATGTTTTCATTATAAATGATATTAAGTACTTTCCCTTGGTATTAAAAGCACTAAGAAGCATATATATATTATAATCTTACGATAGGTTTATTCTTCGAAAATTAATGCTATTGACTTAATTATAATGCGAAATTTATGTTGCAGTAAATAATTTGTGCAAATGTTTCTATATTTTATAATGAAAAATTCTGATACTTATATAAGTACTTTTTTGTACACTTCGTGATACGAGTTATAAGGGGATGAACCAGAATGGTGTTTTCTTGCATTACCTGTTCTTTTGTTGATACGTTTACGTTATTTGTTTATATTATTTATCGATGCTTTTATATTTAGATTTTGTCAACGTAACCAAACCTAAAATATGCTACCCATCTCAATCTTAAAAAAGTCTTTAATTTTTTTTTCAAAAGATATAAACCTGATATAAACCAATTAACTATAAAAATGACGATAGCAGAACAGATTTACTTAAACTGTTTTATTAAAAAATAAAATTTACATTTCTAACTAGCTAAGGATATAAATCTTACAAACTAAATCTAGGATCTACTATATAGAAATAAATAAAAGGCTGTCAATTGCTGTTGTATTTGATAGTACTAATCATATATTCTCTTGGTTAAAGTAATCTAACTATATTTTTATGGGTAGTGCTTGTTGCTATTTATTTATTTATTTATTTTTGTGCTCCAGTTTAGGAGGTTTTGTAGCCTCTAAACTTTGCCATCCTAGCCAGTCGCCTGACTTGCCTACCGCCTAGGGTCGGCCCTGAAATCTGCAAAGAGGAATGATGTTAAAAAGCATTCGAAATAGTCGTCTATTTTGAAACGAAACCTTTTTGTTATCATAATTTTAAATGGCACGAATATAATTTAATTCCCAATTATAAAGATACTACAATAAGGAAATAAGGTTGTGAAAATAAATGATGCTTTAATGTCTGTCATTTACCTTCTCAACCTAAAGAACTTTTGAAACTCGATGTTAAGGAAATGATGTTATCCAGCTCTTGTTCAAAAATTTCCTTTCCATTTTCTTTTTTCAGGTTCCAAAATTTCCTTTTACAAAATATCCCTTAGATTTTCAGATGAATTCACTTATTTTGTTTCGTACACTACTACGCATATGGAATGATTTGATATTTGATATTGAGATAAACCTAATTAAAGCTACTCAAAAGTGATCGGATACATATTTCGAACATGCAATACCATTCTGTCTGCTTTCTGTCTAAAATTTTACGAAAATGCTTTAGAAAATAAAACACTTTAAAGGTATTTCAGCTTGAAGCAAATAAATTTACAGCTCCTTTAATTAACATTTAGTGTGTAACATTAGTTTCACAAAATATTATCCAGTAGTTCATTCACTCCATTGCATCAAAAAGTAATGATGACTTCTACTCTTGAATACTCGTTTTTACAATTTCAATTTCAATTATCTTTTTTTTCTTTTAGCTTCATGAGATAATTTTAAGAGAATAGTTACATTTAGAACACTACCACGTGATACATGTGGGAAATTCATTATCTTTAAAAGAAATAAATATTTTGATTTTTTAATGTAATAAATACGTACAATAAATACGTATCACAGGTGTTTTCTTTTATGAAATGAAATGGTGCAATATAAATTAAATATTCGATCTCTATATAAAACAAAAATTTAATATGTCTACAGAATGAAAAGACGTACTGAGAATTATAAAACTAGATTTTTTTTAGCTGAGCGTTAATAGAATAGCTTCTTACAAACACCATTCCTTTAAATGGAATTCCCAATTAAATTTTTAAAACTTGTGTTTAAAGAAGACGAATTCCGAGATGTATTCTCTATATAACATGAATGTTTCAAAATTCGTCTTTAAATTGTCTTATTGCCAACTTTAAATTATAGTGAAACTAAAATGAATCTGAATATTTAAATCAATATATAATTGTTTAAATGAGCTTTAAATAAAGAATTTTCTTCTTGAATATGCAAATTGTTTACATCTGTAATAATGAAAGGTAAGCAGTGATTATAGGTATTTGGCTTAGCAAGCACAACTAGCACGCGGGGCATGATAACATTAAAAACATATGATGTCCTCCCTCCCTTCTTGTAAAATGTATAGTAATATAATATATCAATATACCATTTGGCATACCTTTCAGAGTGGTGCTCGTGGCTGATAGACCCCTTTGCTTCCCCTTCCCTCCTACGTTACTGGTTTTGTACATACTGGCTATTACTGTGCAAGCAGTTTTGTAAACCATAAATTCTATAATATTGTATATAATATTACATGTTTTTCATGAACGCTCAAGTAATAGCCTTCTTTTGTACACACACGCACGGAGACAAAAGAACTAATTTTAGAATGACCGTTTATAAGGATGGTCAGATTACACCACTTGGTATGCATACAGCACCTGGGCAGTCCAACTTACAACACATGAAGTATTCGAACGTTTTATAATTTAAAAAAAAATCTCTTTAACACCAATTTTGGTCCAGCTTTTTCAGGAGTCAAGATAGTTTCGTTTGTTAAATAGGAATGAAAGCACTGTCTATGGACTTACTGTGTACATCTGTGCTGTATTCTGCAATCGTGCTTTAGGCTTCGAAATCCGAAAGAGATAAAAAACATAGGATAAACGTACCTTCATATTGATAGAATGAACTTGTGAATGTCTTTTATTTACTTTTCAGTGCATTTAAGAAGGAGAACATTTTCTTCTAAAAATCCGTCCAGTAACCATGCCTCCCTTAACCCCCTAAGCTATGTCTTTGTTTACTTTTGTACTTAATATATTTAACTTCCATTATATGTGAAGCATTCATATTTTTTAGTCACTATTATTTAGAATCCACTTTATAGAGAATTAGACAACGGTTATAAATTTTGTGCCTGAACTCTCCCTACACCATAACAATATTTCTTTATGATAACAAATATTTGTAATATTTCTAACATCCGTCATTTTTAGTTGAGCTATTTTGCTAAGGAAAACATAAAAGTAAAACCTACAATGCTAGCTGAGCAAAGGCTGAAACAAGAATTTAGTTTTGAAAGGTGGGGAGTGGGGGATGGCTCAAACTGGGCTCAGTCCACCTTCTCCTTCGAAATTTCATCTTTTTAAAACAAAACAAAGAAAAATTTAGTAAAATATTAAATAAATTTAATATCAATTTTTAATAGTAATAATTGCATTGAAAATTATATATATTTATATACGAGTAAAACTTCATATTTTATAATTATTTATGTATATGTTTAAAAGTACATGTACAGTAATGTACATTATATTTCACTAAATGTATGAAATAATTTGGAACATAAATATTAATATTAAAAAAGTGGGCAAAAATTAAGAAATTTTTATACTAAAACAAATTTTGATTATGTATGTAGTTTTGAAAAATCCCCTTCCCCCCTTTGGCTACGAAACTGAATAGAACTAGCACAAAAAGAAGAATAGTTTGAACATTTTCATCCTTTTTTTCTCAATGTTTTCTTAACTTTTTATGCTAACAACAATTATAATTGTAAAGTTTAAAAAGGTTCCTATAGACAAAAATGGTGTATTTGTGAGAAAAATGCGTGTGATACATTTTCAATTTAAGTTACTTTTGAAACAAATTATATTTAAGAACTATGAATAAAATTAATGATTCATCTCAAAATTTTAACCATATTGACATAAATATATTCAGGCTCCAATGAATTCACTATCCAATGAAATCTCCCAATGTCAACAGCTATTAATTTTGTTGAGATCTAGTCAAAGGCATGTTGTTTTGTAGTGTGGCTATTGCAATATTTATGGAAATGCTCAGACTAATTTTCTCCCTAAAAAAGGTACTACTTCAGTACTAAACGAAATACGTGTGCCCTTAAACTATGTATAAAACAAATAATGAAGTCAACGCACCAAATGAACTCTTTTTTATAAAATTAAAACTATATACAGTAGAAATAATTGTATTTTAGAAATTATATCTGACTAACCTTGACGGAAGGCAGTGAATGCTCTTCGTCCATTTACCGGACATATAGGCCTCATAAGGTTGATTTAATATCAGCCTTTTATAATTTAGATTTTAGGAAAGAGTTCTTAATCACAAACACAAAGATTTATTATTATTCGTAAATCAACTACGTAAGTCACAATCATGGCGGACATCGACAATATACATAAGTTGATAACATTTGTTTTCACAAGTTAACATAAACTAAACAATTAAGATTCTTTCATCGATGCATAAAAGTGAACCTTACAATATGTAATTGGCATTCTCCCCGAGGCTATAAAATTCGGTTATTTGGACTTTTCCGATACTGCTTTTTTTTTCTTTTTTTTAAGTCTGTTTTAAGGTATTTACTGATTATGATTACATTGTTCAATTTTCTTGTTTTTATTCATTTAACCTGATTCATATAACTCCAGTATTGGAAATAAAAAACATATATATATATATATATCACTGACAACATAAATTTTCATAAAAATATCTTACCAACAATAAATATTTTTGTAATCTTACTGTAGCCTTAATAACAGAAAAAGCTTTAGGAGTTTTTTTTATTTTATTTCTAATCTAACTCATTTACTTGAAGACAAAGAGAAAAAGTTAAGATAAGACCGATCGCACCCTAGTAAATATCAATTCTAGAGTTGCCCATTTGATAAAAAAAAAAATCATTCTATGTATTATTCCTTTCAGCTTTGCGGCAAGTTGAAATACGCCGAGGCGAAGTAACGTGTCACGACCGCAGAATCAGTTTAGTTTGTATGAATCACACGTGCCCAATTCTAAGGAAATTGGAAATACTGTTACAAAAAACATTTTTGCTTTCGCTTTAGGAGAACTCTATGATTCCCTATCATGGAAACGTGTTTCCACTTCCGTATTTTAAAGCTTTTTTTTTATTCGTAGAGCAATTTTTATTTTTAACTGTCTTGACTGCAACGCGTAAAAACGAGTTTTATTCATTATTTCGATTGTTTACTCAAACTGACAAATCGCTGGACCATGAATCTACTGTTAAAGAAAAAAAAGTGTAGACGGAAAACAGTATAATGGTATGCAGCGAAAATCCGAAACCATGAGAAAGTTTTGATTTCTTAGTAAAGCTCCACTCGCTATGTTCTCCGCTAACGAAAACTTGAGCTGCATTATTGTTTTTCATAATAGTTATTCCTAAAAATAAGGCTTTGCGTTATCTTTATAGATGTGTTTGTCGAATACTTAAGTAAAGTAAGAGGGGCATGGAATTACTTAATGTGTCCTAAAATACCAATTAACTATTATGCACTTGAGAAAATTCACTGTCAAGAAATTGTTTTTTTTAAATTAAATGTTTATTAAAAGGTTATACGTACGTTCTGGTGAAAGCTCTCTTTTAAATTATTATTTT
>CM063498.1:205901262-205913762 GCA_032207245.1 Pardosa pseudoannulata | reverse complement strand
TATTACTTAACGAAAAGGAAAACATGTAGAAGTACTCTTTTTGAGAGAGGACAGAAGTTTTAAAAGGAGGACACTGTAATGTAATGCAAAAAAATGAACACTTCATTACAGTAAAAAAACCCCGGAAGGATGACGTCGGCGAGACAACTCTCTGGCACTTGAAAATCTTAATTAGAACGATACAAATGTTCGGTCACATGCTTGAAGCCTGTTAAAACTTTTGTCGGCGCTAAAAATTAAGAGGAAATGTCGACCAGACATTCTTTAAAATATTGCGGGGTTTTGATGAAATTTTCATGAAAGTATTTCACTTGCAGACTCACAGATGTGACCGCATTTACTCGTTTACTGGTAGTTGGTTACTTCAATAAGTTCCGGAAGGAAAAACTCCTTATAAACTTAAAACTATTCCTTACCGATAATTGCATCGGGCCAGAGCAAGTAGATGTGCAGAGCGTGCATGCACACAGGGCGCCAAATTCCTAGATTATCTGTGGAATAACATTAAAATGTGAAAAATGAAGTTGTTCCTTTTCCTCTGTCTTTTTTTACCTAGAATAAGAGGATTTTACTAAAAATATTAAGAAATATTCTTAAATTTCTTATTTTGTTAAAAATATTCTTAAATTATTTTTGTAAATATTGTTTAAATACTGTCCGTTGTTTCTATGTATTACCTGTCTGCTAAACATTGAAAGCTGTAGCTTTAAAAATTAGAAAAACATTAAGAAATATTTGGTGTTGTAATTTATAATTTTATTACTGTTAACTCTCTTTGCTTTTCTTCTGAATAAAACAACTGCTTTGTATTTGAGAAACTTATTGAAAATATGCCAAATAAAGTGTTGTTGAGTTAAATAAGCAAGTTTTGCTCATCTTCAAAGCATTCTCATGTAAGAAAATCAATATTTATGATTTAAATTTTAATAGAAAACTATAAACGCAGACAAATTGAAAATATATAAAAAATAAACACATTTTCCGTCATGAAACTTTTAGAAATCCTAATTAAGTTTTACGATCGTGGCAATATTCTTCTTTTTAAAACATTTCGCATAATTGAGTGAAAGTTAAAAAAATCGATTTCTGAGACGTAAATCTTTCTATTTATGCGTCATAAATCGAAAATCATGAGGAGTAATTTTATATCTCATCCCAAAAAGTAACGCCTTTAGAAATTCAATTTCCAAATTCAATAACCAAGACTTTTCATCTTGCGAAATGTAGCTTTTTTTTATTTTTTTTTCGGCGAAAGAGGACTCCTGAATTTTTCATTATATACCACCCAGCGAGAAGGTTATTGACGATTATTGTTTTATTGAATATTTAAAAAAACATTCTCCCACTTTCCTGTTCTGAAAACTGTTTCAGAGTCTGATGCATTCAATTATATATGTTTTACATTTTCTGCAGCGCCGGGTGAAAGAAAGTGCTTAGAAATGCTTTTATTGCCTCGTAAATAAAACATCCACGCACCAAGCAAATTTCATTCACAGAAGTTCCTTGTTTGGTTTCTGTGCTAAGAAAGTCCCTTATTGAATTTTCGCTTTTATATCAGAGCTCAGAATTTGCGGCTTTTACCCGCACTTACATTGAAAAAAGAGTTCGCATTCTATTCCATAAAAGAATGTGTTTAGTTTCAGCTGTTTATTAATGACCTTGTCCTAAAGTAAGTAACGATATCAATTTACATTGGTGACCGCAAAATTCTAAACATGAATAGAGCTTTAGATTTCTTTACTTATTCTATATATTTACTTATTCATTGACTGCGGTGGGAATCTCATCTTTAGCTTGCTTCTCGAATAAGTTGTTGTTTCTAATGCTACTTGGACAAACCAAGAACGATTTAAGCCATACGCTACTCGTATTAAGGGAAAGGGGTGCGGCTTTCGTTTATGGAGCACCACGAGGGTGGAAGATCGATTTTGGTCAAGTGGGTCCTCTTACTAAGCAGGGACCAAGCAGAAGACCCATAAGCTTGGACTTCCTCCCCCAGAAGAGTTTGTTTGAGAACTTGGAGTACTTTATGATCCCGGACCTATTTTATGTGCCCCAGCTACCTTTAACAAACACGGTGGATCTTTGGTCGTCTCGGGGTCCGAACCCGCAACTTTCCAGTAACGAGATTATTTCCCTCTTTTGACTGATATACCGCGTGTCATCGAAAAAGTAAAATCAGAAAACTCTACTATGGTAGTAGAAAGATAATAATATTCATTTTAATGTAAACGTTATGAGAAGTGAGTCATTTGAAAAAATCTTTTAATATTTGAAACTTAATATGCCACACTATCAAGTTTTAACATTAAAAGATATAAAATTTTGAGTTTGAAGTAAGCACTTAAGAATAAATAACATATTAGACAATTCAATGTTCGAACACACAAAGGGCATAATTTCAATACCGAGATGACTTAAGTTAGGTCTGTGCCTGCCCTTTTGAATTCCTCTAGCTCGATGGTAACCTACCTATGAAAAAAATAAAACTCCCTCTAGTAGACTCGTATTTTAAGAATTCTTAAAAAAAAGATAATATTACGTGATAGAACTAAAAATTATCTAGGATGCTATCTTACTCCTTTAAAAAAACACCGAGAAAAATTTATTTATTTTTTAATTATTTATGAGAAATTTTGGTATACTATTTTTAAATCGCAAATAAAAACATTTTACAGACATACATTAAGGAAAAATAACAACTAAATATAGCAACTTAACTTTGAGCGCGGGAATCCAATATGACTGATAGAGACTTACCTTAACACAGGTCTGAAGTTTCACTCTCTTTTTACAAGGTTGATTCAGCTATTCATCCCTTTAAACACATTTCACTGGGTGAAATGTGTTTAAGGTTTAAAAGGATGAATAGCTGTTATTTACTAATCAGGAGAACTTTTGATATTTCTGATTTTATAAGATGAATTTTTAGTTCAATGACTGAACTCGGCGATTCAGACCAATGCATTGCCCCGACTATTACCTTGGTAGTCGAATAGCATATCAAAACATGCTACTATTTTAATGATAAGCAAACAGCGAAAGTGCTCAGTAAAGATGAAATGTGCGTGTCAACATACATTTAATGTCTTTAAATGAAGATATAAAGACCGGATCTCCTGCAAACCCCCCTAATCATTATATTCTTAATGGTTTACCCGCAATTGTTTATAGCCTGATAGCATTTTAGTCATACAAGGTCGTGTGTCAGGCCTATCATTCAGAATAAAGGCTGAAATGCCTGGCTTGAAAGTCTCCTTTGGACTAACTCAGGAATGACAAATCTTTTCCGATTAGTGTGCCAGCTAAAGCACGGTTTATTATGTTGAGGTGTTCAGAGTGCCCCACTTATTATACATATATGTAGTAAGACGTACTTCTCGATGGGTGGTTGCAGTGATGGCCCATAAAAATGACACCGTTTTAGTGAAAGACCTTTATTAACAGAAAGTTGGACGACAGGTTCCCACTTCATTCTAGACGTTGAGCTAGCATGACGTTATAAATAAAATGCCCTTAACACTAGGTTCAACATCTCAGTCAAAACTTCTGGGAAAAATCTCTAGGAAAATCTGCCTCCGATATCCTGCATCCTCTTTTTGTTTGGAAATTTCTTAAATTGGCCGTTAAGGCAATGTAGAGTTATAATTGGTTAAACCCCTTCTTTAAAGGCTTAAACTGTAGCCCCAGTGGTCAGTTTAGGTTAGGGGTTAAGAAGGGGAAAGCAAAGGGATACGGATTTTTTTGCCCTTGACTTAAGGTTTGAAAACCCCTGAGAATTTTCTCGAGCCATCTATGGAGTTTTATACTTAATGCCTACATTAGTTTCCCGGTCTAGTATACTTTTCCTTGAACACACACACACTCACTCACACACACACACACACACATATGTGTGTGTGTGTGTGTGTGTGTGTGTGTGTGTGCAATGGGCAATTTAGCCCATCACAAAGGTAAGAAAATCTATACTTGCTTGGGCGCAGTCAATAATAAAAACGTAACCCAAAAAGATAATAAAGAATTTTGGATGAAGAGAAATGCAGTTTATTATAGCATAGGATGATACGGAGTAAGCGAAACTAATTATATAAAGTGTGATATAAGATGTGCTGATTGAATCAGAAATTAATTTTGGTGTTTTAGGAATAGTGAACTCCATAAAAAGAACAAAATATAGTTGCCAAGTTTTGCCATAAAAGAATAGAATTGCCCGAAAATTGCTTTAAGATAGACTTATAATTAAGTTGGTTAGTCTTTAGGTTAAAAATATCATTACACACGCACACATACATACATATATATATATATATATATATATATATATATATATATATATATATATATATATATTATACATGTATTAATATATATGCATATATATATATATATATATATATATATATGTAGCTAATTTATTCAAAAATTTTATATATTTTAATTAACATATTCATTGTTGTTAAAATTAAAAATGAATAAATAAATTAATAAGAATAAACTGAGGTCAAGAACACTATAAAGTGTTATATTCTAAACACGCCAGACTCTTTCTGGTATTGTGCCAATTGTGTTTTAATATATCTTTAGTAGATGTAGAGAGATGTGGATATCACAAATAACTGGGGAAAATGTATCCGGATTTCATAAATAACGAAGATGGTCGCCGGGAAATGTCTCATTTTTTTTTTAATTGTAGAAACGAGTATTTTCATGTTTTGGTGAATCCCTACCTAAACCTTAAGATCGCTGCGAGTAGTTTATTTCCATTTTTAATTTATCTTCTTGTCACGAACACATAGCTTTTATCGCCTTAATTTTTCCTTTGTGAATAAGAGAGGCGCGAAATCTTTCTATTCCGGTAAATGATTTCCTGTAAATATGTTTTTACATCAATGAAAGACATTTCAGCAGGAAAATAAACTAATGACTCTATACCGCTGAAAAAATTTTATGTTTAGCTTTTCAAATTTACTTGATCGAATTCTTAATTCTTATAACCAAAATTTTGAATTCCTTAATACTATCCAAATCTTAAACCATTCTTTCATACTGACATGTATGTTAGAATAGTTATGATAACGATAATAATAACGATATTATTATTATTATTATTATTATTATTATTATTATTATTATTATTATTATTATTGTATGTAACAATTGGTATTAAAAAAAAGAAATTACACGTTAAATTGTTTTTGTTTCATGGATGATATTGATAATTTTTAATCTCAATGTATGATACTTAATTTATTTCCTCTATTATCCTTTATTTTGTGTATTTACAGAGCTTTCCTTAAAATGCAAAATTCTATTTCGTTTATTTGAGATTCATTTATTGATAATTTGATCACAATTTAAAATTTTACATTACATAAAATTTTCTTTGTTTCATAGGTATTATCGATAATTTTTAATCTTAATTTATTCTGCGCAATTTATTTCATATATTATTATTTTACATTTACAGTGTTTAAGAAGATATTTGCATTTATGTGTGATTGATATATTAATTGTTTGATCATAATTTCTGCTTATACGCTATATTAAATTTTCTTTATTTCATAGATAATTATCAATAATTTTTAATCTTGATTTATTCTGTGTAAATTACGTCATCTATAATCATTCATCTTGCATTTAAAGAGTTTTCTTTAAATAATATATGTGTGATTGATATATTAATCATTTGAAAATAATCTATGCTTATATGTCATATTAAATATTCTTTGTTTCATGTTATCAATAACTTTTAATCTTAATTTATGCTGCTTAATTTACTGCACTTCTCATCGCAAAATTTGAGTTTATCTTTGATTCAAATATTAATGTTGACAATAATTTATGCTTACTCGTGATTTTGCATATTTTATCTGAATAGGAGCAATTATTCTATATCCGTTGAACAAAACCATAAATTACACATTTATATCCTGATACTTATTTTTTTCCTCATCCAGAGTTGATGAAACTGAAGTGATTTCATGTAATTTCTTATAAGAATAAAACATAAAAAGTTAGAATTCAAATAGTACATTGAAATTGGAGACATTTAATCTTTAAGATACAGCTAAGTAATTTATTAAAAAGCTTTTCAAACTAATGGAAATAATGCTTTCTTTGTATTGCGTGATCGTTTGAATGGTATTTTATTATTTTCTTTTCACCAGTTTCACTTTTTAATTTCTTTTTAAATAGGAAAGAAGCAAATTTCCCATTGAAGTCTTATTTTGACAAGGTGATACAGATTTATTTCCGTCATTTAAAACTAGTATTAAAATTTTGAATGAAAATTCTGTTTCTTACAATTGCTTCGATGAACTTGGTGCAGAACGTAGTTTTCAATTTGAGCTACTGAATTAAACAATATAGTTTTTTAAGATCTGTATGGAAATATTTCAAACAGAAATTCTAGGTTCTACTGATTAAATTTTATGACTATTATCTACCAAGCTTACGATGGGTTTGTACCTGACATATTGGATTCTTCTCGCACAGTGTTAACTTGTGAAAAAAAAAATAATTTACTCTGGCCTGTTCGCATTTTAAGAATACTTTTAAAAATTTAACGTGATAAAACAGCCAATTCTATAAGGTGTTATCTTTTCCTTTTTTTTAAAAAAAGTTATATGTGTTAAATGTTTTTATTTGCTTTTGAAAAAGACTATACTAACTTTAAATGTTTTTATTTGCTTTTAAAAAAGACTATACTAACTTTCTCACAAATTTAAGTTAAATATATTTTTCTCGCGTTTTTTTTTAAGAGAAAGATAGAATCCCAGAATCCCTTAATGCTCTGCTGTACCGTGTAAAATATTTTTAAAAAAAGAATTCTTTAAATACGAGCAGCCTTAGAGGGAATTTTATATTTTCCATCGATTAACATTGAGTGAAAGGAATCCAATATGGCAGATACAGACCCACCTTAAACACTATAAATATTGTAAAATTTTATCACCTTCAGAAAATGAAATCACTACAGTTCGAGTAAAGATTTGTATTAGCAATAAACCTCTTCTAAAATATTTTAATTTAAAATAATTCAATAGTATTTATAAACCATATACCCAAAATATTTGAAGTACTTCAAAAAATTAATGTAATAGTCTAAATTTTGTACGATACCCGATTTTTCCTTTAAAAAATTTCACCTATTGTTTCAAAACATGATCACAGTGTAAGTGAATACCGAGTGGTTAGATTTTGGTTCTACCATAGTTGAAAATGGATAAAACATTTTAGAAAATTTTCATTTTAACCTGTTTAAAACGTTTAGAGAAGAGATTAGTAAAAATAACTAAAGGCACATTTAAGGATTTTTATACAATTGATGGAGGCAACTAAAAACAGCATTAAAAACAACTCATAGAAACGTGAATCTACAATTTTTCTGTAGAATAATTTGAACATATATATTGTTTAAAGATAAGAAAATAATCGATAAAACTGATTGATATTATTTTTACCCCTCCATAAATGCGCACTTTCTCTTTATTATTTATATTACAACTTTGCTTCTACACATTGGAAAATTAAAAGTAAATTATTTTTTTAAATCCAAAATCATTTTCAATATCATTAGTATTTAAAACAAAGTATTTGATCAAATTACAGATAATTTTATACACTCAATTTAGAAATTCATTTCATATATTAGAATGTGCAGTCCACAAGTCCTGTCTTTAGATTTTAATCAAAATACTTTCATCAAATTACTGACAATTTTATATAATTTGATTCTGAAATTCATTCTGTATCTTAGAATGCGCAATCTATGATACCTAACTTTATAGTATTTAAACGAAGTATTTTGATTAAATTACAAATAATTTTATACATTTGATTTTGAAACTTATTTCGTATATTAGAATGTGCAATATATAATACCTATCTTTAGTTTTAAAATGTAGTATTTTGATCAAATTACAAGCAATTTTATACTCTTGAGTTTAAAATTTATTTCCTATATTAGTATACGCAGTTTATAAGTCTTAGCTTTAGTTTTTAAATAAAGTACTTTGACCTAATTACTGACAATTTTACATAATATAATTTTGAAATTAGTTTCGCTAATTAAAATGCTCAAGTCCTATTTTTAGCTTTTAAACTGAGTATTTTGATCACATTAGAAACATAACAAACATAAACATAAATTTTATATTTGATATTCAAATTTGTTCCATGTATTAGAATGTGGAGTCTATTAGTTTTTACACAATGTATTTTGATCAAATAACTGATAATTTTATATAATTGATTTTGAAATTCATTTTGTACATTAGAATGCTCAGTCTATAACATCCATCTTTACTTAAAAAAAATTTTTTTTGATCAAATTACAGCAATTTTATACACTCGATTTTGAAATTGAAATATTCAAAAATTCGTATATTAGAATGCGCGGACTACAAGTGATATTATCAACTTTAGATCAAGTATGTTGATCAAATTACAGACTCATGTAACTCACACTGAAATTCACTGCCAATGTGCAGTCTTTAAGTCCTATCTTCCTTTTTTAAAGCTTCCAGCGCAATAATTCTGTAAGATAAATTTATATGTATTCAGTTTCTCTAGAGGGAATTTTTCCGTCTTCTTATCTGCCATAATCCCCACTTCTGTAATATGCAACGATTATATCTGAAGAAGGAAACATCCAGATCAGTTGTTTTTATTCCCTACTTAACTGATGGCGTATCGACAACAAGGCCCTGCTATGTTTTCATACTTGTTGCAGACGCTAAAATCCCATCTTGTCTTCGTGTTAGAGATTTTTTTTTCTTCTAAATTTTACCCTCATTTAAACACTGGCCATTTTGCGCGAAGCCTTTGGTCTTGGTATACATAATTAGTGACTTCAAGTGGTCCTTTGAAAACACTTTTACCTTCTAATTTGATTTCAGATAAATTGAGACATATAAAAGGGATTTATTTTGAAATTTTTGGCGATTTATACTTGTGCTCTCTTAATGGAAACTTTCTATTTTTTTAGTATACTATAATTACATTTGTATCTCACGACGCTTTTCATAAAATTAACCCAAAAACATTAAACTTAAGAGTGTGAAACTTCAAAAAGTGTGAATGAGTTTGAAAAGAGCTAAAATTCATTTTACGATCTTATTTGATGATAGTTAAGAAGAGCTTACAGATCCAACTAAACTTCCGTTTAAGCAGTTGGTTTGGTATGATTGTTATAATACTAAGTTTGTAAATAATATTATTTTTATCTAATATATTTCAGAGGAACAACAAGAAATTTTCTATGGGACCGAATTTCTCTCACTTCAATTCATAATTCAAAATTAATGCAGCTATCCTTGCATTTATAATATACATATACTGCAATCCTTATAGTAAATTCCGGTCTCAATAACCCTCCTGCAACAAAACAGTAGACCACAGACCTCCAAATTAACCAATCTGCTTGCGACGCTACATTGTAAGTAAATGGAAATACGGTAAAGATTTACTTCCAGAGAGTTCCTATGCAACACTGAAAGTAAATATTCATACCGATTTCTATGTACAGTCAATTGCATGCTAACTAAGAATAAATAACATTAAAAGGTCATTTCCCGAGGTTTCGTCGTCAATTCAAGCACCACCGTACTCAGTTACAATAATTAGTTCCTCGAACGCAACATGTAGCAAAAGTAAAAGGTCGTAATAGTCAAAGATGCTTACTAGTTAGCAAATACAGAATATCGGTAATTTAGGTAATTAAACAACCGCTGGATCCCTAGAGATCATCTAATTTATTTTCGTTCCAACCAATGTAATGGGAGGAAAAAACTGAATCGAATTTATCCTATAAATAAACTTATATTTGCATATAGACTCTTAATGGGTTATTGGTTTCGACTTTGACGGCGTGATATCTCAAAAATGTATAATGTACAATCGTTCAGTATTTGGAATGTATTCGTGTACGTTTTCCGCTCGGTAGCGTATTTGTTTATCGATTGAGGGTTCGCTTACCTGCATAACCGTAAAAACGGGATCGCGTTCGAAACATATTTCTGCCAAGTTCATTTCATCATTAATAACGCAGAGAGCTAGCGAGGGTCTTGAAAAGTTTGAAAAATGGTTTTAAGCCATGTCCTTTATTTTTATAGCCAAATTTACTGGATGTTTAACAACGTATAATTTTTTTTCTGTGTGGAAATGATTAATCCCGAAATTTTGCGCTCTTGAATATATATAAATATATGCGTATAATTTGCTTTTAATAAGTGGGTGGGGGAGAAATAAACCTCAGAATAACTGTATTAAAAATGCTATTTTTGTATATAAATTTTTCTTAAAATGTTATGGCTCATTATGTTATTCAAGTTACTCTTAGAACATATTAATATCAACAACATTAATTTATAGCATAAGTTAACAAAGGAGGCGGTACCGTCCGCCAGTGGCCGTTGAATCCTTCTTTGTCAGAGACATCTTCAGAGACAAATGGGGGGGCGTTAAGATAATTAATAGATTCAATATCCATAAAAATATACACGATATTTATAAAATAATCAATAAATCAACCGGTTCTTTCTGATGCCACTTGGACAACCGGTCAATATTGTTATTGTTGTTTCTGGTGCCACTTGCACAAATCAATTTTGTGCCATACGCTATACGTATTAGGGGAAAGGGGTGCGCCTTTCGTTTAATGAACACCGCTAGGGTGAAGGTACTACTCAAAGTGGGTCCTCATAATTTAGTAGCAGAGACCAAGCAGAAAAGCCATAGGCCTAACCTACTGTTTGAGAACTTGGAAAACAATGTAAACATGACATATTTTTCGTACCCCATTCACCTTTAACGAACACAGCGGATTTTAGGCCGGCTCGAGCACAGAACCTGCAACCTTCCACTTACTAGATCGTTACCGTCACCGATTCAGCTGGTCACTATTACGTTTACCATAATAAATGCGATATTTTTTTTCCATTATAAATTTCGTGAATTCCAACTCGGGCTGCTGTTTGGACACCCCTAGACAGAATTTTTAATGGTTTGGTTTGGAGAGCCACAGTTTACTTTTTGCAATACGAAGGCTAATGAGACCGGGACTTACTGCTTAAAGCTACGAACATCCATGCAACCGTGGGATTCGAACCCATGAACGTAGGTACCCCAAGACAGCACCCTAACTATTCAGCAATCGTTCAGCGAATTTTTAAGGGCTTTTCCTTCATCGTATTTGGTTGAATGTGGACGCCGTGCAATAACTAGTTCTGTGTCTTGAAAAATGGAATCCGCTGACTATGTAGACTTACGAAGGATATTAACGATAAAACTATTTTAAAAATTGTGATAACTGAACAATCTCAGTAATTGATTTTATGCATGTATCTAAGCTTTTAGTGAATAACTTTTATTACAATTAATGACCGTTTTAAGTAATTTTTATTTTGGGAATCTTTATATATAGATAAGAAGAAAAATTAGATTAAAATAATGTGAAATAATATTTTAATACTTAGTTAAATCAAATATTATGGAAAAGGGAGAACTCCAGTATATTTTTATTGTAAAGGGAAAGGATCCAAAAAAGGTTGAGCCATTCTCCTGTAGATGCGTAAGACTCTTCAAGTGTGATATCTTACGTAAATGCTCAATAAAACTGGTTTATTGCTGCACATTCTATTCTAATGTGTTTTTATACATTACTAACCGCTTTGCTTCAAACCTTCGATCTTGGAAATGAACGTTCGTAAACGTAGGTTATATTTATTTTAAAATTCAAATTAATTTTTAGATTATATTGCGTCACCAAAATAAGCAATATCGAGAATAAAACGACTCGTCATTATAAAAACATTAATTGAAATGCAATTTTCATCTACAAATGTAATCTAAACAAAAGAATTCTAGCTGGAGATTTACTAACGAAAAAGTGCTAAGTTTTTGCGAGATCATTTAAAGAGAACAAATGTATCTTCAAATAAAAAATATCACTCACTTGATATAAATGTTAAATACTTTTTTTCAAACCCGTCGTTAATGATAGAATAAGACTGACAAAAATTAGACAAAAATGGAGCAATAATTAAAATGAAATGTATGGTCAAGTATGGTCATAAAACCCGAAAAATGTAATTATCCCAAAATATATTTTAAGTTTGGTTTAGTTTGAAAGGCTGCAATCGATATTTTATACACGAGGGCTAGTGAGCCTTGAGCTACTGCTTAAAGCTGATTACAAAAGACGACGAATACTGATGCCAACAACGGGATTCGAATTCCCAAGCACATTTAAACAAATTTTAAATTTTATCAGAGGATTTAAGTTAAATAAAATTTTTAATTATTTTAGCATGTAATTAAAAGGAGAATACATCAAATGGCACAAAAATAGTCCCCAAACAAAATTAGATTTAAAAATTCGTTCTATCTCCATTCGCCTTTGATATTCGAGACCTTTGACCTGCAGAAAATCTCCCCAGAGTTGACCTGACAAACTATACAAAATTCCGTCAAGATCGGTTTATCTATTTCGGAATGCT
>CM063498.1:205883762-205891262 GCA_032207245.1 Pardosa pseudoannulata | reverse complement strand
CTCGTTCTGTCAGTTTAGAAAACACCAAGAAAAATATATTTAAATTTTTAATTATCTAAAAATCTTGGTATACTCTTTTGCAAACGCAAGTAAGAATATTTCAAATTTTAAAAATATAGCATTTCTTTCAAAAATAATATTGACTTTCCCGTAGGGTTGATATTGGAGTCTGTGTTCCAAAACTTTGAAGTAGTATTTCCAATCTGTTTCGTATAACTGTAAAATGTCTAATGCAAAGAAAAATACTTCTTTCCATATTATACTACATAAATAAATATAATATCTTACAAACACTACTCAACCCCACTCCTAATATCTAATATTTTTTATATTTGAATTAAACTGTTAGTCATAATAAATAAATCAAGCGTAATGTAACATTAAGAATTTCATATTGTTTAAAAAAAATCTGACTAACTTTAAAATCTACTGGTAAAAATTTCGTTACACAATTTTCCTAATGTAGGTGAGCCTACTGTGCTGTTGTGTGCGTGTAAATGCGTACATTTAGGTACGCAGACATTTGCAGTTTATACAAATAGGAAGTGAAGTAATGCAGATATGAGTTTGTCGTGAGTGTTTTTAGATGGTGATGTCACGGGGATTCGTTGGTCAAGGAGGAAACGGAAGTGAGTCAATGAAAGCTATTTGCTTCTAATAAAAAGAGGAGGATGATAGAAGTAGATCAAGCCTTGTATCACTGAAGATGCAAGAGGGAAAAAAAGCAAAGGGATACGATTTTTTAAGGGCTTTCATTCCGGACTTGATACAGGCTGAAAATATATCTGTTTCTCTAAACCATGTATCTAAATAATTATAAAATCATACAAACATTTTTTAAGCTCTTTGTAAAATCAGCAAATTAACTGATAAAAAAAATTTAGAACAATAGAAACATTGGAATTTTAAAAAAACAAACAATATATTTTTTATATTGCAGTCCAAATGACAACTATTTTATTTATAAATTCGAATCGCGGGAGAAATCTCCTTATGCACTATAAATTTACAAAATATATATGGAAATATAGGCAAAGAAAACTCATTATACGTGATGTGATAAATTTACATAATATAGGAGAATACAGGCGGCAAAAGAAAATTACTGAAGCTTGATACATTTACATAATATGGGGAGATACAGGCAAAGAATTACCCCCATAATAAATTTGCCTAAAACAGGAAAATACAGGCAAAAAGTCTCATCATACATTAAAATTCCTCATACATACAATCTTTTAAGCATTTGAAACGTTCCAGGTGTATTCTTCACCGTTATATGCTTTCGAAATTCATAAAATTTTACCTTGTAGTGCAGGTATTGCCAAACTTTTCAACCTTATAATCTTTAAATCCTCGAAAAACAATAAACTAATTTAAAATAGTTACAAAATTTCTTCTGTTACAAAGGTATTAATTAGCACAACCCCGGCAAAATCACACAAACCAGACAGAAATACATCGTAGTATATAAAATAAAAATAATTTAATGCTCCTTGGTCAGCCCGGTGCCATTTGATCTACGGTCAGAAATCCGGGGGTTGTCGACCACCGACTTATTAAACGCAAAACGGATGCGAATTTATAAGGCGTTATATATAGAACATTTATTTAATATTACTTTCAAAACAATTAATAACTTTCAAAATATTAAAACTTTATAATGATATTATACTTTCACATAAATAAAGTACTAATATTCTATTAAACTTTTAAGCAGATTGGTTCAAAACTAAGTAAATTTATTTGAAAGTTCACTATTATAGCCTTGAGGAGCTTTGATAAATGTTCAGTACTCCACTTGTCTCATGCCCAATCAACAATACACCCTACAATTTTATGGCCGATGTTCCACTTATTAAGTTGGCAAAACTCTATATCTTTAGCTCGACGAAATGCTCGATGCTGCTTGATAAAAATTGTTTGAATAGGATACATAGCTGTTCAGCGTACCGCGTCTGCTTCCCACGATCTTTGAGAAAGAAATCTATTTCCGTGATTTTGAAAGTTACCTATTTAAATGGCAAACTATCATTACTGTTTTTCAATAAAAGGTTGTTTCATCTATCATTGAATTTCGGTAATCGAATAAATAAAAACAATCAAAGATTATTTGAAAAACATAGTTGAAAATGGGGTGTTTTTTTAACAAAAATATGGAAACAGTATTGCTATTTTTTGCATTCGTTTGTATTTCTATTATATTATACAAATTGCTTTGTTAAAAATTATAGATTATATTCAACTGTTCTATTTAAAGTCATTTATTACCAGAGATTCGAGTGGACGGGTTCCCACTTTATTATAGGGACAGGAAAACTCCGAGATCTAAGAAAAAAATCTGCCTCCGATAGCGTGCACCTTCGTTTTCTTCAGAATTTTTGAAATTGGCAGCTATATAAATTTAATTGGTTAGACCTCTTTCCCGAACTGTAGCGCTATTGGTCAGTTTAAATTAGGGGTTAAAAAGGGAAAGCAAGGAGTTGCGTTGATTTTGCCCTTGACTTTAGATTTGAAAGCCCCTGAGAATTCTTTCAGGCCGTAATGAGAGTTTCGACTATAAATTCACTTCAGCGTAATTGAAATATCCCATTAAGGGAAGTTTTTTGACAGTATATTCTTTAAGGAGCCGAGCATTTATACAAAATCTCCACATTTGTTTCCCGATTTAGTTTACCTTTCCCTTACATAATATGTATACACACACACACACACACACACACACACACACATATATATATATATATATATATATATATAAGTATAATATATATACATATATATATATAAGTATATATATATAGATATATATATATATATATATATATATATATAATATATCGATCGATCTCTCTCTCTCTCTAGATATATATATATATATATATATATATATATATATATATAATATATATATATATATATATCGATCTCTCTCTCTCTCTCTCTCTCTCTCTCTCTCTCTATATATATATATATATATATATATATATATATATATATAATGTGTGTGTGTGTGTGTGTGTGTGTGTGTGTGTGTGCTTGTTGTGTGATGGATATAAAATATTAATCATTGACGAATGGGTATGGAAGATGTAGAACATATTCAGTCACATAGTCATAGGCACACAGTCAGTTGCAAACAAGATCTGTCGTTTTATCATGCAATTGTAAAGCACTAAAACATCACAAATAAAGGTGGCTAGACCAAATTTTAAATAAGCCGTAGAACGACCTAGCAAGCCAAAGTTCATTCCCATGCTTTAAACTTATATAAACTATGGTCGCTGACACTGCACTTTCACTTTGAATATGTTAAAAACCCAAGGTTAAAGTAAAAAATCTTCTACTCTTTCGCACTATTCCTATGTCTTAAATAATTTAATATTATCTATAAATAGGTAAGAAATAAATATAGAATTAAAGAATTGTACGAGCTTTTTTTGGGGGGGAGGGCCATTACACACACACGTATACGTACAAACACATACATATATGTATGTGTGTGTACGTGCATGCAAGTTATTAAATTCCAATAGTTCGATGAATAATCTCTACACATAACTAATTAGGAAGAAGTTTAAAATTATAAAACAAAAATTGAAGCTGAAAGTTTAACCACGAAAGCTTATGATATTTTTCGCTGTCACAATAATGTACTATAAATGGTACTTTATGGAACGTTTATTTAACATTATTGATAGTGAGAAAAAGTAGTTTTTCCGAAGTTTCATTATCTGTTTCATTATCTGTATAATTCCCATTTTAAATACTGGGGAATTTGATAGTGAAGAAAAAGTTCTTTTTTCCTTCCCAAGTTTCAATGTCCGTTTCATTTTTTATTTTGAATTTCACAACAATCTTAATGTTGCTTTCGTGTATTTAAATTCCGGAAAAAGTTTAGCGCTCTAAAACAAATCAAAAATAGAAGTTTTAATGAAGAATTTTCAGGTTAAAAGAGACTATGTCCTCTTCAGTAATTAAAATTGCTACCTACTAAATTAAAGATTGCGCTTTTAGTATTTAACTTAGAACTCTGCCTTCTAGTGATTATTTTTAGACACACGTAATCCAAAACTCGAAAATATTCAAAGGGAAAAAATCCCTTGAAATCTTAGCATTTTTTTAACAAAAAATATTTTTGAAAATGCAACCAACTTATCAAAGAGTTGTTAAAAAAATGCTCAACATTTTTTTTTCTTCCTCACCTACTTAAGCGCCACTAATTAACACCAATGTAACATTAGTTCATATATCAGAAACTGATAATCGTGAAGAGGGTATTTAGTTTTTAATTATACATGCTACACACACCAAGTAGAAATTATGTAATTATGTCATGGACATATACATTCTCAATTCGAAGAATCGTGTTGTATAAAGTTTAAGAAGGATTCATATTAAGATATTATTACCAAGGAAATGGGAAAATGTAACTTAGTAGGAGAGTTGAAAATGTATCGTATACATTTACAACTTATGCAGGTATCAAGATGTATGGTTTTTAATGATCGAAGAATTATTCGAGTGGACTAGGCTTTGTTTTACTTTATTGATCATATTAAATTATCTAGAGCATAGGCTCCCAACTGGAGCAGTATTCCCCTCCCCACAGGGGCGTTTAAAACTTCAGGAAGGAGATAGCGGTTCAGAGGCAAATAACGGGCGTTACAACAGTTAAAGAGGGTGGCTAGTGGGCAATTTCTATAAAAAATATACAAGATATCCACAAATACAATCAATAAAACAATCGCATAATATTGTCTTTGATAAATACTATTTTTTTATAACAAAGTTCTGGAATTCCTCCTGGAGATACCGTTTGGACACCCCTGGGTTAAAATATAGAAATTTGCATTCATTGCCATTCTTTCGTCTTATTTCGCTGAACTTGGACTCAGTGAAGTAGATAGTTGGTTTGGTTTTGTTTATGCTACGGTCTACTTTCTTTTGTACATAAGGGTTAATGAGACCGAGACCTACTGCTTAAAACCAATTCGTAATGAATGGATATCTATGCCAGTAGTGGGATTCGAATCCATGATCTCTGGTACTTAAGAACAGCGCCCTATACATTCAGCCGTCGTTCGGAGAAGCTAGTTGAAAGTCTAACAAAAGGAACATCACTGAATCAGATTTATGAATAATGTTAACGAAACTGGAACATGATATTAACAATCTGTAAAAACTCCACCATTCTCATTAATCCAATCTCATTAATTATTTTTATTTTTTATTGATTTTAAGCTTAAAGTTTCTAATAAATGATTTTTACATCATTTGATGGCCACTATAACTAATTTCTATTTTACAATTCTTGATAGATAAGTATATAAAGTAGATATAAATAATATGAAACGATATTTTAATATTTGGTATAAGTAACTCTTACGTAAGTTGAAGTTGTCGAATATTTTTTCTTTTAAAGGAAGTGGTGGTCCAGATAAGGTTTAGAATCACTGATGATCAATCAATAAGCTAATTATATCTAAAATTTTTGTATTTTTTTCCAATTAAAATTATCCAAGGCATGGTTCAACTTAACAAAGTAAGAGGAGCATACGCATACTTTTCCAGAAAATATGCAATTTGTATAGCTATAAAATCTTTTGTATGTATGTTTGTATGTGCATGCGTCTGTTTGTTCACTAAACATTCTAAATGCATGTCTGTATGATGATTCAGGTCAACCGTGGGAAGTGTTTAATAATGTTCAAAATGTTTGGAGGTCAAGGGTGTGTGGAGATAGAACGCTTGTGTTAATATAAATTCCGTTTGGCGACTTTATTTTGCCGTCATTTGATATATTTCTTTTTAAGAACGTACTAAAATAATTAAAATATTTGAAGTAACTTAATTCATCTTATAGCCCTTGATATGTGTTTTCAAATAATAGACTTTTCCTTGCATTTTGATCTGTTTTAGAAATTATTATTAAATAATTTAATTAAATTTGTTGTTAATTTGCCGAAATTAATACATGTTTGCATTTTAAATATGTATTTAATTTTTTATTTAAGTAACTACTTTTTATATTATTTTTTGAAAACAAATTACTGGTTAACCGGTATTTAAATTTTCTTTCACTGATTTATCGGTGAATGAAACTTAACAAAATTTAACAAAGAGTCAGTAAATTTACAAACCCTGCCACGTACTTGCGTTTTTATATGGATGAATTCTGAAAAGCTAAGTCCCCGTCGTGTTCAAAAGAAAATGGTGTTCGGTTCAAGTTTTTGCTTTTAGAAACCTTCAACCGCATCTGCATTAGTACAATCTCGGAAGATGGATAAAAATTTCTCCATGTTTGAGTAAGTAAACACTATTTGTGAATCGTGAGATACTTATCAATCAGAAAACCAAAGAATATTTCTTTTTTACTATCGCGCGTATCTTGCAAATGTTTTATGGTTCAGAAAACTTGACGCAACTTCTGTTCAAGGAGAGGTCTGAACATTGATATTTCGCATTGTAAAAATAATACAGTTAAAATTGCAGCGTACGTTTATAGAGTCATTCAACTTCTTTATTTTCTGTTTAGTAAAATGGTTCGAATGAAATTTAGATATGTCAAAATGGATCCTTTTAATATTATCATGTTTGGAGAAATAAATTAGTAAATAACTTGAATATATGCAGCACACCACTGATATCTTATGCCTTAATGCATTGATAAAGTTGCTATGAATTAAATTTGTGAGCCTCATATACAAGATTGTTCGCCCTTTATGGAAACAATTTTATAATTTGTTTTCACGCTCACATTTTGAGATAAAAATTAAGTAACTTTAGAATAATCGTCTACTACCGTTACCTTTTGGTTCGGTTTAGAGTGCTACGGTTTACTTTTTGCAACACGAGGGCTAATGAGACCGGGACCTACAGCTTAAAGCCGATTCCGAACGGCTACGAACATCCATGCCAGAGTGGGATTCGAACCCACGAACTCTGGCACCAAAGGCCAGCACCCTAACCAATCGGCCGTCGTTCGGCCCGTTACCTTTTGACTGTATGCTGTATGGACTTTAACTGCGACTTAAAATTCTAACTTTACTGTATGGACTTTTGACTGCATGGAATGTAAAATAAAAGATTTGTTTTCAAAATGACCCCTAGGATTGATAAAAACAAATTGTAGAAAATTATATGAAAAACACCTAGCTGATCAAAAATGGAAATTGGTGGTAACACTTGATGAGGCATGGGTATATTTAGGAGACTTTAATTTAAAAAGATCCATTTTCTGTTGCTCAACTGACAGGAAAGATCGTACGATATGGCTTCGTCAGTATGCAGAAAAGTTTCCACATGGATTCATGATAATTGCAGTATTTTGTTACAACGGCAAATTAAAAACCAGAAGAGTCTCGAGTAAAGCCAAAATCACTTCACTCTATTATCTGCAAAATATTTTAGAACCAATTTTTATCTCAGTCATGTGGAAATGACATTTGTAAAGTTCAACTTCCTATGGATAAAGTCTGTAGTCACAAGTCTAAATCA
>CM063498.1:205871262-205878762 GCA_032207245.1 Pardosa pseudoannulata | reverse complement strand
ATAATATAATAATAATGTAATAATGTGATAATTATCGTATTGATTAATATATTTATATTAATATATTTAATATATAAATTTAAATAATTTTTAGATAAATTTAATTTCAGTTGTTCTTACATATGAGCATATTATAAGCGTACACAGGGTGTCTACTGGTAAGAATTGTCAGAAATATCAGTAAAATGGTAGTTGTGGATTGTAGGAAATTAATTTCAGAAAAATTAGTTTCCTACAATGATTTATTGTTATTATTATTTATCCTCTCCATAACAATTCTGTAAATCGGTTCTTCAAGGGATGAAAACAGGTTAAACTCTATTTAACAACTAAAATGAAAAAGATGTATAAAAGAAAATGTGAATTGTTCTATCTCACTTTTTACTTTCTTGTATACATAATAGGGGGAAAGTATTGTAATCGTCCAAAAATTCGACCTCAAGATTGAACTTCACGTTTGGGACTTAGTGTGTGTAAACTTAATTAATTAAACATATTTTGATTTAGAAATACTAAGTTTTGAATACGTACATTGACAAAATCATAGTTTTCCATGAAATTTTCGGTAACTTCCGGCAACCGGAAGAAGCAGTTTACCTGCTACTCGTCGTTGTGATTCTCGGGAAATTCTTTTTATTTATGTTTATAAAATAATGTTCTAGTGTAGCTAATGTAGCAAAATCATAGTTTTCTATGAAATTGTGGTGTACTTCTGAAGAATATATGTATAGTAGACTAATTATTGTAGATTTATCGATGTATGATTATTGTTGTAGTTGAATATTCCATATTTTCCCTTAGCCGCAATAACCTTTCACCGGTTCTTTGGTGGAACTGTATGGCGGCAGACACAACTCACTATCTTCATATGGAATGCTCCAGAACCTTTTAACAGAGGAAAATGCAAATTCACGAAAATAAAAATAGTCCAATTAACTGAATAGCCGTAAGGAGTTTTTATTATTGACTATTCCTTGCTGACTTTGTCAGAAAAATACACGTCCCTCGACATGACACAAAAATCAAAAAAAGGAGCAAAATGGCTCAAAAAAAATTTTTTTTCTTCTCAAATGATGCGGGTGATCTCTCCCCCAATATCGGCCAAAATGATGCCCATTCAACACCGCGAATGGCGAGGTCAGTGGAAAAATCCCGCCAGCGGGAACCCAAGACGATCGCCAAACGTAGCTTGAGTAGGAACAACAGCCTAGGAATCTTAGGGCGCCAAGCAGCGCTCAAGCTGGACAAAAGGTGAAAGATGGGGAGAGCAAAACGGCAACCCACGGATGGTCAGCGCGGGAAGATTCAAGATGACTCGGACATGGACAAGCCCCATTCCACAAAATAAGGGGTCAGGAAGCCGGCAATTCCTTGCATTCCCTTTTACATAGAATGTGGCTATACCACAATTTCAGACAATGATAAGTAGATGTTTACCCGCTACTTGTTTCAGTTTACCAGCTACTCCCTGTCCTAATTCTCGAGAAATGCATATTTTAATTTATTTATAAAACAACGTGCTATTGTGGCAAAATCATAGTTTTATATGAAATTATGGTTTACGTCCGGAAACCAAAACTAGCTATTTACCTGCTACATGCTTCCAGTTTACCAGTTAAACTCCGTCGTCATTCCTGGAAAATGTACATTTTTATTTATGTTTATTAAATAACGTGTTGGCGTAGCTAAAAACCACATATTATTTGTGTGATACTGTTCACATATTTTGTAAAAGTAAGAACCGAAACATGAAAAACTAAAATAGTCACTTTTCTTGTCTACAATTATGAAAAAAATGGAAGGGAAAATATTCCCGGTTTTTATGTCCTATTATTTATAACATTTTCGACAAGGAAAGCTATCATAGAAATATAATTTTAAGCTATTGAAATTCATTTTTTTTTGGACCGTTATAATTTTTCTCACATATTTTTTTCTCATCGGAAAGAAACAATCTTTGCACTAGCTTTAAGCTTTTCCAATCCTTTTACACCGTTGTGTAATTTTTTTCATCAAAAACTACATAGTGAATTAATAGGATTAGAGCTATAATTAAAATTTGCGTGTAAGGAAGAATCTTGGTTATTCTCTGAAGGAACGGGTGCAGAAAATCTCTTATTTTTCCTTTGTATCTAAAAGAGAAGTCATTAACTTCAAAGTCACTTAATATATTTAATTAGTTTGAAATTTCTGTCTAGAAAGTTTTGCATCACATTCCTGGGGGGAAGCCGAGAGCGAACGTGTATCATGTTACGCTTCAGTTATCACTAAACTAGACTGAAATTTTCTCTGCTATGCATACGTCCCTTAGTTTTCTTAAACCTTCTAAGTTATTTTTCCTAAGAAAATATTATTTAAATAATGTCATACTACAAAGTTATCGTATTACCCTGATAATGTTTATCATGTAGACATATTTGACTATTTTTAGAAATGATAAGTTAACGTTCGCAATCTGTAAGGGAAAGTTATTAACGCTCTTGAATTCTTATCACAATATTCAAACACTTCATTTAATTTTTCAACGTTTAATATTTTTCTTTCTAGTGATAAAAGTTTAACAAATATTGCAAGATTATCTTATCTTTTAATTCACAATTAAATGAAAGAAAATTTTCATTTCGTTCGTTTAGAACAGGGATGGGCCAACTCCGGCCCGCGGATAGAATTTTAAGTTGTCGGTCCGAGGCCAATTAAAAGAAATATATATTTATACATTATATATCCATCTCCTTTTCTACTTTGCTTAAATATTATATCCCGAATTTATTATCTCGCGCTCAGAAGATCAGCGGTATATTTGCTTCTTATATGTGAACAAGTGTTTTCAACTTTGAACCTTAGAAAGAAGTAGACTGACAGATGAGCATTTAAATCAGTACATCTCACTTCGAACCTCAGTATAAGGAACTTTTAAAAATGAAATCACAATTTCATTCGTCTCATTAACGTATTTAAACCGTTAGGTACTTGTATATTGTTTTTAAACTTTTAGAAAAATTTATCTTGGCCCGCCAAAGTTATTTTCTTTCGATTTTTGGCCCGCGGCCGAAAAAGTTTGTCTATCCCTCGTTTAAAGCCTCGGTAGCTCAGTTGGCAATGGCTTTGTAACGTCACAGCTCTAAAATAGGCAAATTGGTAGCGTTATCGCCGAGCAGGGTTCTTCACAGGCCTCATGAGGATGACACATCGAACACAAGCGAGGTGGAGATGAAAGAAGAATTTATTCTCGTATATACAAATATTTACATGATTTACATTCTCGGCGCGCTCATTCATCCTCGCCCGCCGGACAACTCCCAGCGTCTTCTCCCACACCAAACGACGCTTAGCCCTCGTGACGTCACTCGAAATCCCCCACACCCCTATCTCTGTCTTTCCCAGAGGAGAGGTTAGGGAGGTGAGAATGGAGGCATGGGGACCCCCAGATAGCAAGAATACGTTCGACTGACGTCAGAGCGAGCCGTAATACACAAACAAATACAAATAGAAATAAATTTCCAGTAGCGTGATGCTACAGCGTCGAACTCATAACGGTAGGGTTGTGGGAACGAGGTTCGAACCGGCCAAAGATGCCCCGTGTTCCTCAGTAAGACACGTTAAATAGGTTCGTAGTCGCAATGCTTTCCAAGTTCCCAAACGATATCTCTGGAGGTGGAAACCAAGTCTGTAGGTGTTCTGCTTGGTCCCTGCTTCTAAATGACGAGAACGACTTTTATCGATTGTGTTGTAATAAGGAGTAATGTTGGCCGCCTATATGAAGTTCCAAAATTAAACTAACAAATTCCACGGCATTCTGTGGGGGAATGTTTAACAGAAAAGTGTCTCACATTATTAAAAAAAAATAATTTAAAGAAATCGTTCAAAAGTGACTATACCCCATGTTGTCTCCTCTAGTTGATTGAATACTGATAGGTTACCTCTCTCAAATACTACCACAGAATTTAATAAAATAGTCAGAGTAAATTTTCAAATTTGCGAAATTTTTGAAAATAATATGCTGATATCCTAAAGACTTTAGAAAAAGTCTTTGGGAGACTTTTTCCTTCCTCACTACTTACGTTGTTATTTTTGAAATAAGAAAATTTCAATTTTAGAACAAATATTTTTGTTCAAGTCAGTTTGGTTGCGTGTGTCATTAGTAATTTATAAAGGCATTTAAAATAATAAATAGTATATTAATGTTTTATAATTTTATAACATTTATAATGTTAAAAATATTTAAAACTATAAATATTACATAATTGCAAAATTTATAATATTGATAATTTATTAATACTGAAAATATTTAATTCAATAATAATAATTTACTAAGTTATTAATATTCTGAAAATTAGATTAATAATTTTATTTTAATATTTTTATGAATATCATTAGTAATTTTAACTAATGATTAACTAGTCATTAGTAATTTTAACTTTAAGAATTCTTTTATCTCTCTATATATAAGAGCATATGTATGTACATATGTGTATATATCTGTATATTTGTTCTTTATACAAATCCACAAGTCTTATATTAGAGTTATTGAATTGTGGATTCTGTAATTCTGGATGATTTGGGGTTATTGGCTACCTGGGTGCAAGATAGTGTTCGGCCACCCACTGTTAATGCGTATACCTACTAGATATTCTATCAACCCCCTAGAAATTTGGCTCCCTACATGCATTCATAAATAAATATAATTTTGGCCACCCCCTAACAACACGGATTCCCAGTAGATTCATGACCCTCAGCTCAATTACTACTATATGTATATGACTGTTTCGTATAATTGACTGGGGGTAAAAAAACAGCTCAATGCGTACATCATATGTTTATTTTAAATTTTTTTATGGATATATTATTTTAAAAAATTATCAAAATACATACATTAAATGCATTTATTTTTTTTCTTGTCATTAATATCTGAACATTCTAAATTTTTATAATATTTCTTTTCATTTCCTATATAATCAATCCTATAAAAAATAGACAGCGAGTACAATTGGATATGAAATTTTTACATTATATCTTACACTTCAACTTTTCTTCTGTTCGGATTTTTTTAGTACTTCCTTTTTTAGTAGTTCCTTTTAAAATGACTTAATGCATTAAAAATTAATGTGTTTTAAAATTTAAAAAAAAATTTTAAAAAATACATCAAGAAAAGAAAAACAACTTATTTTTACGACAACAGTTATTCCAAGTTTGACGAACGATGGCCGATTGGTTAGGGTTCTGGCCTTCGGTACCGGAGTTCGTGGGTTCAAATCCCACAGTGGCATGGATGTTCGTAGCCGCTCAGAATCGGCTTTAAGCTGTAGGTCCCGGTCTCATTATCCCTCGTGTTGCAAAAAGTATACCGTAGCACTCTAAACCAAACCAAACCAATACAAGATGCGAAAAGAGAGAGAGAGAGAAATAGGTTTTCTAAATTCACTAAATATTTTCAGTAATGTCCTCCGTTTCTAAAAAAAACCTCAGTACGTATATATTAATGTTCTTTTTTCCATTCGCCTCCTGCGTGATGCACGGTATGCAAACCTACTAGACATAGCTCCGTCTGTAATATTCAGAGCTGTTTAAGTATCTTTTCAGGGCCGTAACTGACTTGTGGCAGAGGTGGCATTTGCCACGGGTGCCGCACTGTGATGTAAATAGAATCCGAAAGAGGACGATTCGATCCGAGTAGAAATAACAACTGGAAAAATAATTTTTTTATTATAAAATCCGATTTTATTTATAAAATCCAAAGTGTTTAGAAAGTATTTTTTTATTAATTTTCTTATTTTTTTTAAACGTTTCTAGAGGCTAAACTCGTTATACATTCTTATAAAATGTTTGCCAAAGACTCTGAAAATGCCTTAATATAAATTCGGGTATTCGTTTAACAGTTTGAATTTATTGAAGTCATTAATGCTAAATTTAAATTTAGAAATTCATCAATATTTTATGAAAATTTAAAACAATTATTAAAAACAATTAATATTATTATTTAAATAATTGAGTAATAATATTTAATTAATAACAATACTACTAATAATTATTATTACTATTATTAATAATAATAATAATTTAAATAATCAAACAATAATTATTATTTAAAACAATTATTACAAATAGAACACCATTCCCACAAATAAACTATTTCATTTATCAGAAAAATAATATCCCCCGAGTATTCTAAAATATTTAAAGTATTAATCAGGTAAAAATAGAAGTAAAATTAAAAAATTAATAAACTGGGAACTTTTAGGAATTAAAAAAATATTTTGTGAGTACATTCTGAATATATGATATAGAAAGAACAACATGTTTATATATTCTCTCATTATAATGCGCTGTAGGGGGCGCAGTCAAAATTTTTTTGCCACGGGCGCCAAAGGACCTGTTTCTTTTACCCATAAATATCATATTTGTTTTTACGTTTAATAAATTTTATGGTACTCATGGAATATATATTTGTCAAAAAACGACTCGGGCATAAATCGGTTAAAACTACATTTAAAATCGCATAGTTTTTAAAAAGGTATGATATCTCGTATATTTAGGTAATGCAGATTAAAACATTTTTGAATTTATGCTTGGAACGGCACGATTGTGAACCATGGTCGGCAAATGTGTCGATCTCATAACCGGATGGCTGTGAGTTCGAGGCTCCAGCCGGACCAAGATGTTTATTAATGGCGGCTGGAGCGTTGTGCTCTCAGTGTTCTCCAAGTTCCAACAATATATATGGAAGTCTTATGAATGTTGCTTGCTTCTAAATTACGAAGGCCCCACCGGAGTGCAATGCTACTCGCGTTCCGTAGTATTCCTTCAGCTTCACGTGCTCCCAGGGCTGTGTTAAATGAATAAAAACTTTGCAGTCGAGTTAGTAGTAAAGATAGCTCTCTGTATTACCAGCTGCATTTTAAAATACTGTAATATATATTTAAAACAAAACTTGTTTATTTGTGAAACAGCATTGTCATATTGTATACTGGAAATCCTTCTCTTCAAATTACGTTATTAAAGATTGTGTGTGACGTTATTAGACAGAACACGTTCCTTTATCGAAATAACGAATCGTAACACAAAAGCCGATGGCATTGCTTCGTGTTTTATCATTACCGTAAATAATTAATTTAGGGCGTTGTGGATAGGAACTATCGTAATCTGTCATGCTCTCATCGTGTAATTATTTATTAATAAAATCGAGGCACAGTTTCGAAGTAGAGCTGAAATATTTCTGTTTATTGCGTAAAATTACTTATTATAGCGAGACTCAATTTTAATTCAATTATAACTTATTTTTCATTAGTAGTCTCTCATTATTTTTTCGTAATTATTAAGACAAGTCGTTTCACTCAGAATCTAATATATATTTTTTTTCTTAGGAAAACTTTCCAACATTGATTCGCCCTTTTTAATGATTGAATTAATTCATTACTTTTGTTTTTGTTGCAATAATAATATTAATGATTCAAACGTGACTTTACTATATAAGGTACATATAAAAGCTATTATCATACTGTT
>CM063498.1:205846262-205866262 GCA_032207245.1 Pardosa pseudoannulata | reverse complement strand
GAGGAATTAATTACTCGAAAATTTTTAACTGCCAGCTGGCTTCAAGGCTATATTACCCATCAGCATGTACGCGTGGGAAGAGCAACGGAATTAGCTAACAATACCTATTCCAGGTCTAGAATGCGCGTATTTCTCAGGCGAAAGCTCAAAATTATCAACTCATTTATTTTGGTTCCAATTAACACGAGATAAGGCCTTTAAGATGTTCAAAACTTTTCGCTCTCACCGAGAAATCCCCTCATTCTTCATCGGGAAAAGGAATCATAAACTGAATCCATTGCTTTTCAACGCGTACAAATTGCCTTGCGATAAAGGCTTTAGTCGGAAACTGGAGTTCACTCGTTTGTACTTGATGTTGGGCATTTCCTCCTAATACTTCTCAACGAAATTTGGCATGACTTCAAAACTGTTGTCCGAGCTTGTACTTTCCTTCTGGTTCGAGATATCGTGCCAAAGGGATATTTGTAAGAGACGTGTGAGAAAGTTTCTTTCTGTCAAATGACTTCCTTGGATATAAACAACGATTGGATCGTTGTACTTCTATTTGTTGTCTCTCATGTTTTTAGAGTGATTGATGAGAATAAAATTCACCGAAAGAAATCTTTGGAGGCATCTCTTACTGGAGTTCTTCTCAGTTTAACAAACAAATATAGTATTTATGTATATAAAATATATACGCACACATGTATATATAACAATAAACTACATGCACTGGCTGGCATTTTAATTACATTCATAAAAAATATAAAATTATTGCATTTCAGGTTATAAAGAATTAGACAAAAAATAGCACTTTCTGTCACATAATATTTAATTACGATGAATTAGGAAACAAACTATGGACCATTATGGTTTTGAGGTAAAACCACCATTTATATAAACTGCTTATTTCTACTATCCTCGTTTGTTTACAGCATAGGTTTACAAAGAAAAAATATTCGAACAACCGGCTAAATATCTGTGAAATACTTTCTATAACTTATCTGCCTAATAATAAAGTATTTAACAAATTTAAGTCGAAATGCAAATAATATATGCCATCCATGGGTTTCATTTGTCATGCTCTAGGGGTCTGTCATGCTTAAAGAAACCATTTCAATCAAATTTGTAAAAAAAAAAAAAATAATTATGTTCCAAGCTATAAAGAATTATATATTTTGTGAAATGCTTTTATAGAAATTTTATGCCTAATAATAAAGTATTTAACAAATTTAAGTCGAAATGCAAATAATATTTTCTGCCATTGGGTCCTGTTTGGTATGCCCTATAGCCACCATTTCAATCAAATTTGTAAAAAAAAATATGATTATATTCCAAACTATAAAGAATTATATATTTTGTGAAATATTTATATAGAAATTTTCGGCCTAATACTAATGTCAATAACATATTAGAACCGAAGTGCTAATAATAATTTCTGCTCATGGGTACTGTTTGTAATGCCCTATAGCCACCATTTCAATCAAATTTGTAAAAAAAAAATATAATTATGTTCCAAGCTATAAAGAATTATATTATATTTTGTGAAATATTTATATAGAAATTTTCGGCCTAATAATAATGTCAATAACATATTAGAACCGAAGTGCTAATAATAATTTCTGCTCATGGGTACTGTTTGTAATGCCCTATAGCCACCATTTCAATCAAATTTGTAAAAAGAAATATATAATTATGTTCCAAGCTATAAAGAATTATATTATATTTTGTGAAATATTTATATAGAAATTTTCGGCCTAATAATAATGTCAATAACATATTAGAACCGAAGTGCTAATAATAATTTCTGCTCATGGGTACTGTTTGTAATGCCCTATAGCCACCATTTCAATCAAATTTGTAAAAAAAAAATATAATTATGTTCCAAGCTATAAAGAATTATATATTTTGTGAAATATTTATATAGAAATTTTCGGCCTAATAATAATGTCAATAACATATTAGAACCGAAGTGCTAATAATATTTTCTGTCGATGGGTCCTGTTTGTAATGCCCTATAGCCACCATTTCAATCAAATTTGTAAAGAAAAAAAATATTATGTTCCAAGCTATAAAGAATTCTGTTATATTTTGTGAAATATTTATATAGAAATTTTGGGCCTAATAATAATAATAATAATAATAATAATAATAATAATAATAACTGATAATAAATATACTCCAAGCTATAAAGAATTATATTTTTTGTGAAATATTTATATAAAATTTTGCTACGTAATAATAAAGTATTTAACAAATTTAAGCAGAAATGCTAATAAAATTTGCCGCCTATAGGTCCCGTTTGTCATGCCACAAGGCTGCCCCTGCTGGCAGAAGCCCGAATTATCCCCTGTGTAAACAGACAACGGGTAAGATAAATCTGGTGGTTTGGAAGTCTTGCCTCTGGGAGGTCAGCAGCTGGGAAAGAGGGACCCCCCCCCCCCTCCTGATGATAGATTCAAGATGGAGAGGAATTTTCTATAGTTCACCGCGAACGCCTTTCATGCGGCAGAGAAATGAAATTGAATCAAACATCAAACACAGTAAATCATTTTATCTAATCCCTAAAATAATCAATGAGTGGCAGTAGTGGAATTCTATACTACCATTGAATTCTAGTCGTTTATTATCTGGTTATTTAAAAAATAAGAAACAAAATCATTTGGGTAGTTCTTGAGCATTTATTAATATTTTTTCTTTCTGAAGGATGTACACTAAAGGTTCCAAACCTTTTCTACGCCACCGCCTCCTTGTCAAGAAAAAAAATGACACTTCCTGTCCCATAATAGTTAATTATGACGAATTAGGAAAAACATTATGGACCATCATGGTTTTGAGGTAAAACCACCATTTAGACGTAAAACGTCTTATTTCTACTATCCCCGTTTATTTACAGCAGAGGTTTACAAAGAAAAAATATTCGAACACCCGGCTAAATATTAAAATTTTGTTAAATTTTATATATACTTATTTATTTCGTTTGTTTATCTATTAGGAATCTCAAAGTAGAAATTAATTTAAACGGCAATCAAATGAAATAAAAAAAAAATAATACATTAAAAATTTAAAAGTGTACACAAAATTAACAAGAGATAAAGAATAAATGAGATGTTTGAGACTATTGGAGTTTTACGAATTTATAATAAAACAGGAGGTACTTTCAAATTATTTTATTAATTTCGGATATAGCTGAACGATGGCCGAATGGTTAGTGCGCTGTTCTTCGATACCGGAGTTGGTGGGTTCGAATCCTACTGTAGCCGTTCTAAATCGGCTTTAAGCAGTAGGTCCGGGTTTCATCACCCTACCTGTAACAAAAGCGTAGACTGTAGCGCTACAAGGTATGCCACTGCTGCCTCCTAAAACTTCTTTAAAGCACCCTCTGAACCGTCTAAAAGGCATTAGATAACACTGAGGAGCTGACCTCCCCACCATTGGACCTCTATATCGTAGACGAAATTTTTACAGAGAATCTTAAAAATTTTCTTTAGTTTTACGTACATGATTTTAATAAGATTTTTTAATTAACTCAAGAGTGCCGTTTTCTTTGGAAGTTTTAATTTCATTCCGACGCTTAGTATTGTCTTCTTTTACTATCACGAGACATGATTCCGTGATTGAGAATTTTTTTTGTCATTGTTATAATAGGCTTATGAGTCAAAAGTATGTATGCCTTGTAAGTACACCTCCTCTTCAGGTAATGTTTTACAATTTTTCTTTCATTTTGAAAGAATCCAGGCAGCGTATGCCGACCTTTTCTCATTCCCTATTTTTAGAGCTTTCTGCCTTATCGATTCAGTGTTGGGCGTATTATTCATATCTTACTTGGGAAGGGCAGGTTGGTTGTCAAAAGAACTTGGAGGCTGTACTCAATTTAGAAAAAGGCACTGGCGAGTTGTACGGGATTCGGAAATTGATTTTTCCACAGAATTTTTACTTCGTGCTCTTGAAATATAGAGTGCTCGCTGTTTAGGCGGAGATGCCATTATATATAGTAGGCATTAAGAAATCAGGAAATGTTTCATCTTTTATACGCATGTAGATTGATTATGTATAAAAAACGAAGCTTGTAAGATTATCATTTGTCTGTGCACCCTAGGCATGTATTGAATCTGTATTATTTTGGATATTGTAAAAATGTAGTGCAATAGACATTTATGAATCGCACAAAAAAGTAAATGTAGAGTAAAATTGCAAAAATGTAAGGATCAATACTTTTTATTTAGAATTCGTTTTATTTTCTACCTGTAAACTTTGCACTAAAAATCTTAGTGCCTCTGACCTATGATTTTAATACCTTTCCTTTTACTTGAACGCCGAAAGATGATCAAATGGTAGACCACTACTCTTCGGTACTGGTTTAAACCGGTTCGAATCCCACTGGTGACATAGATGTCCGTCGCCGTTCGGAAACGGCTTTAAGCAATAGTTCCCAGTCTCAGCCCTCGTGAGCAAAACGGTAGACCATAGTGCTACAAATCAACCCAAACCAAACCTTTTACTTGACCCTCATATAAGGCTCTTGATCACAAGTAGTATAAGATACTTTTCAACAATCTTTATCAGGTTTACTTTCAGTTGAGGTATCAAACCTCAATGAAACATCCTTATATGACCTCAAATTTGATTCATTCAATTCTCTATAGAAATTCGCATTACGAGATTGAAATGCTGATGTCTCGTATTTATCGAGGAATCAAATACAGAAACTAAACATTTTGTTTGTGCTGGATTTTTGTCTTATCAGAAAAGATAAGATTTCTTTGAAATATATGTATAATTTATAACAATGTAAACTGTTGGTTAGTTCCTTGGCTCTTATCGTGACCATCCAAATGTCATATGACTTCTCATGGAAAGTTGGTTGTCATTGCCTCGAGAAATTACATTTTACTGTTGGCTGTAAATATCTGTTAGCAATGCCTCATTTAACACCATTACGATAGCACGTGTAGCTTAAGGAAGACAAAAGACGCGAATAACATTAACCCCCTCTCAAGGTGGGTCCTCGTACGCTAAAACAGAGAACGAGGAAAAGTCTTCAAGTTTGGTCTGTCACCTCCAAAGCAATCTTGGAGGACATTGCGACCAAAAGGCGCACTCGGAGGTTAAAACCTGAATGATTTCGCGCTCTTCGGCAATGAAACATTCACATGAGTCACAGTCTGTGTGATCAACACCAGCTGCTGTTTTAACTGTTACTGGCTAATACTTGGTGTAATAACGTCATAGTGAGAGAACTTCAAATCACCATTTACTGTAAAGAATGATACAGACCCGTTCTTTCGGTCAAACTAACGTTCAACGCCATTGTCAGCTATCTGTTTAACATAAAATGTAATCTACACTGAAGAACCAAATAAAAAAACAACTGGTACACCTGCCTAATATAGTGTAGGGCACCCGCGAGCACGCAGAAGTCCCGCAACACAACGCGTCATGGACTCGACTAATGTCTGAAGTAGTGCTAGAGGTAATTAACACCATGAACTTGCAGGGCTATCCATAAATCCCTAACAGTACGAGGTGGTGGAGATCTCTTCTGAACAGCACGTTGCAAGGCATCCCAGATATGCTCAATAATGTTCATGTCTGGGGATTTGGGTGGCCAGCGGAAGTGTTTAAAGTCACTAGAATGTTCCTGGAGCCTCTCTTTAGCACTTCGGGAAGTGTAGGGTGTCGCATTCTTCAGTTGGAATTCCCCAAGTCCACATTAATGCCCAACTGACATGAATGGGTGTAAGTAATCGGACAGGATGCTTATGAACGTGTCTATCAGGGGTCTCATATCAATCCAACTGCACACGACCCATGCCATCACAGATCTTCCACCAGCTCTAATAGTGCCCTGCTGAAATGTAGGGTCTATGGATTCATAAGATTCTCACCATACCCGTAAAAGTCCATCCGCTCCATACAATTTGAAACGAGAATGGTCGGACCAGGCAACGTGTTTCCATAGTCATCAACAGCCCAATGCCGGTGTTGCGGTCTCACACTTGAATATTCGAAATATCCCCGACTCTTTTTTAGTAAGCACGAGATATTGAATTCAACACATATAAATTATAGCGTAAAACATCAGCTAATTGAATATCTTAATAAATGTGTTTGAAAAATACATAGTTGCACAACACAGCATATTTAGGGATGGCATTTAGAAGTTAAAGAAACTATGTTTTGTGTATGATTACTTTATCCATAAAAATAAAGTTATAATGAGTGAAGAGAATTATTCTTGAAGTAAAAACGTGTTGCCACGAGTCTGAGATAGAAAAACAAAATATTAGAAATAGTTTGAACTTTTTTAATTATCGCTTTTTTGTAGTTTTAAAAAGTTTATCTTCCTGGCAGATAATGAAAATATTCATTAAGCAATAATGAATTAAGCTCTAATGTTAAACACCCCCAGAATCGAGTACCCCTGGAATAGTCTTTGTCTGTCACACAATCAATACAAATTCGATTCCATAGGTTAGCTGAAGGACACCTTGTTTTCATTCAGGATAATAAAAATAATGTATAAACCCATACAAAGTTTAAACTTGTTGAAAACCAAAGCCGTATTCTGGTGACGAATCGATTAATCGATTACTTAAGGAGATAACAGTAAGCCATTTACAGTGGGAATAATTTAATAAGGTTTCTTATAATTCTTATTGTTACGTAAGTTGTCGTTTGAGATTCACTTCAGTTGATGTGGAATCGGTTATTTGGAGTTTTAGAACTGGAAAGGTTTTAAAGCCCGGATTTACATTATTTAATTAATTAAAAGTCACCACGTTTGGACACGAAAAACAAAGTTATAACTATATTACAATTCAAATTAGTTTTTAGATTATATTACGCCAACAATATAAATAATTTCGAAAATAAAACAACGCATTATCATAAAACAAATCACATATTTATTTTAATTTAATTTTCACCATGAAATATAACTTAAAGAAATAATTATATTTGGCTATTTTTAGTAATGAACTAATGGAAAAGCACCTAAGTTTTTTGCTAGATCATTTAAAGAGAATAAATATATCGAAAATTTAAAATGTTACTGTCATGACATAAATCTTAAATACTTTTCCAAACTATAATGCTATTAGCGGTGAAATAAGATAGGCGCCGCCTAAAACTTGAATTAAATTGAGCGCAACTGAATTAAAAGTTAAAGAAATATACAAAGTTGAAATTGATAAAATGAAATAAGTAAATTTCTGCTGAAATAAAATAAATATTTTATTTTCAAATATTTTTAAAATGAAATATTAGTTGTTCCTTTTTCGAAATTTTCTATTTTATGTTCACAGTACCAAATTCCGTAAAGCTTTCCGTAAGTACATAAAATTAAATCAATATAACAAAAACATTAAGATTTTACAAGAGAATAAATATGTATATGTGTGTGTGTTCTTTTCTGAGTTAAGAGTTATTATTTTAATTTTTTTCCAAATCCCTTTGGAATATTAGTTTGAGTTTTTGGTTATGCCGATTGCAAATAGATAACGATACTAATTTAAAACTCTACAATTAGGATTCTAAGTATTTTCAACAGCTTTTTGCATTTACAAAACATGTTTTTTTTAATTTCACCTATCTAGCTAGTCAGAATGGGAGTTAAGAGCTGATTACAAAATTTAAACTAACACACAAGTGAAATTAAATAAAGCGACTAAAAACTTGTAAATTTTACGTAAATCGGTAAAAGTTGACGGGTGTTATACGGTTTTGATTTAGTTTTACTCGTTTTTGCTAAAAAACAAATTGTTGCTTAGGATCATTTAAACACTTAAAAGGTAAATATCACCTTTAACCAACTTTAAGTGAAAGATTTCTTCTATTTTTGCCTTATCCTTTCTTTTTTAATTATTATTATAAATACATGGAATTTTTAGCATTTCTAATCTAATTTTATTTAATCAGTTTTGCTGAATTTAATCTGTTTTTTAGAAAAAAAAATTGTTTACAAAGTGAAAAGCGAAAGCTTGTTTCAAACATTTTAAAATTTTCTGACACACTGTGCGCAGGCTTACAATAACAAAAAGTGAATTTCAGTAATAATATTATTTAGGTACCATTTTCCACCCATTTAAATTTTAAAAAATTATCAGAAATCTTACACCAGGGAATTTAGTTTTCAAAAAAGCTAAAATAATGATTAAAAATTTCAATTCAAATACTATAAATACAAAATGAAATAAACAACAATCAAAAAATAGGTGGAGTTTTATCGTAGACCTATAATGTATCTACCGTGAATATTTCAAATCAATATGTGAAATAATTTTTTTTTTTTATTTCCAGTGCGCGCAAGTCGGAAAAATATCATTTTCAGTAAAATGCATCTAAATTTTTATAGTTTTATATAAAGCAAATATTGTATAATTTTACAAGTTTTAATTCGAATATTTCAATGGGGTTTAATTTAAACGATTCAGAAATATCCAGAAATTTTAGTATCTAAAAATTTAAAAAAGTTGAGTTTTAGAATGTTTTAAGGTTTTGTGTCACTATAAGAATATTTTTTTATGATTTCTTAAGAACTTCATTACCCTTATTTGCATGAACTCTCAGAAAAGGAAGGTAGTCTTAACAGCAAGAGGAATGAGAGTTAGGGACCTTTAAAATGGACTTCTCTCTCCTTAAGATCTCTCTTAGGGAGCAATCGTTTAACAGACGAGGTTCCTGGTTACCATGGTAGTGAAGAGAGAAGCCCAAGGTTCGAAAGTGACCGCTAGTTTGGAAGAGACCAAAGCATCGTCACGTCCCTCTCCCCAATTAAGCCCCTAAATTCGGCTGGAAGCCTCATTGATTTCGCCCAAGCAGGAGGGGTGCGGGAGATTGATAAAGAGAGATTACGCTCGTGCGTGCTATCTCCGAGGAGAGGGGATATAAGGAGGATGGGGAGAAGTGAGAGCCCAGAAATTACTCGAGTCTTCTGAATGAAAGTGAGCTTTCTGTAGGGAACTTTCCCCGTTACGTAGAGTGGTGGCGTGTGGCTTGAAATCCCGCTGCAATTTTCGATATCTACAAACACACCATAAATGTGTGAAAAAAAATTAAAAATAGAAAGAAATAAAAACGAAAATTATAATTTTACTATCCAAAAATTTATGCTTTCTTTAATGTTACTTAAAAATGCAATTCGTTCTTTTTTCGCTTCCGGCGGATAGATGAGTTATATTTTCATTGATGTATGTGCGACTAACGAGCAGAAATCATTGCGAGTGTATTTACCCTTTTCTGGTTTATACTGCTTCTTAGGAATATTTTATTCTTTTACAGGCTGAAAAACAGCGTTTAGGCTCTGATATAAATGTCGGTTATGCCTTCTTTATTCATTTCCACGAAAATGACTCGACATTCTCTGTGGTAGCCGTGACGTATTTGTCACTGTTCTCCCTTGTCTACTACCAGAGATAGGGATAAAATTTCTTATCAGAATATACGAACCGCAAATAAATGATCTCAAGATTTATTCATTAATTATATTCTGGCATGCTGAACACTTCCTTATATCTTCCCTTTTCTGTCTATAGATATTTATTTAGATTGATTTTAAGGGTTAAAAATAGATGCAACTGCATTCAATAAATTTTCCTTTCAATTACACAATGGAATAAATTTTATTAAAATGAAGTTTTAAAAGTTATTTGTTGTAGTTGTTTCTTTTGTAGCATGTCTATTCTTTACGATCATAAGTCATAAGAGAATAAAATGTTGTCATTCCTGCAGTAGTATTTAAAATAGCAGATAATGAGGTATATTTGTGTGAGTGTGTGTGTTTTAGGCTTTAAATTAGAATTTTAGAATATATTTTGTAGCTAGAATTTTAAAGTTAGAAATTAAAGCATAAATTAATAGAAAGGTTTGGTTTGGAGCGCTACGGTCTACTTTCTGCAACACGAGGGATAATGAGACCGGGACCTACTGTTTAAAGCCGATTCCGAACGGCTACGAACATCCACGCCTCTGTGGGTTCCGAAGGCCAGCACCCTAACCGTTCGGCCATCGTTCGGCAAATTAATAGAAAGAGAGCAAACTTTTTGAGAAGTATAAGAATATGGGAGTTAAACAACACTGTTTAAGAGCAGACCACGCCAAGTTCTAAGTTCCAGATAGAACAGGAAAAATATTTTGGGCTGTTGACTTGATGCAGACTGAGTCTCTTGGTGAAGACAAAATGTCTAATGTGGCTTGCGATATTTGAATAAAACTTTAATGTCTATAATGGATGTTTTTCTAATTTATCTTCTGAACATAATACACACATAGATATTTGTACACTCCAAAACTTTATTAAGCATCTCTATATCGATTATTTTAAAAAATGGAACTATTTTATCCTCTATATTTTGGGCACATTAACACTTTCACAATATTCATCTTTCTAGTCTATGAGCATCTTACATCCTTCTCTGTTTGCTGCTTTGAAGATTTGATTTAACAACATAGAATATGTCATTATATTTTCTTTCCTCTAGATCATTATCCAAAATATATTGTTCGGATTCACTACTGGTAATATTTATTTCTATAACTTCTAAACCAAAATCGCTATCGCCCAAATTTTTCCCTTTGTTCTTCGTCATAAAATAATACTTAATGAATGCGGAGAAAAATCGGATGGTTGCACATATTTTTTTAAATAAAAACTGAAACAATAATAAATTCGAATTTATGCAAATTAAAATAATACGTGTCAGTTATTAACACAAAATAACATTGCACTTAGGAAAGCAATACTGTCTAAGTTTTCACCCACGACCACACGCGTGTCGTAAGTTTTACGAACAAGCTGCCACTTAGCTGAAAATCCCGGTTAAAAATTAAATTTTCATGTGATTTTCTGCTTGCACATTTATTAGTGTGTAGGGTTGAAAAGAGTAACGGACCTCTACGCTGTGACATGGGGGAAAATGCATTAGAAACCGAATTTGACGTAAAATTTCAGAAAAAAATCAGAGGTTTTGTTTACTGACACTTTACTTACGCCTGAAATTGACTGGCTTTATTTATTGCCAATTAAAATGAAGATATTTTTCTGAATATTTTCATACATTTTCTGTTTTACAGTGTTGTCGAATTAACACTTGTAATCAAAACTAAAAGTAATTATTAATTTTATCTCTCATGTTCATATGTAACAGAACCAAATTCGTACAAATTTATTACTTTCAGTTTGTTTAAAAAATTTTTTGACAGTACTATTTCTCAAATAACACTGTCAAAACAATTTAAAGGAATAGATTAGAAATCTTATTCACTTTTATTTTAGATTTATTTTATGAAAAGCAGATACCTAAAGCAAAAACCTTAAATGTTCTGTCTCTAAATATCTAAACTTCTTTTAGCCTGTTCCAAATATTTCTTAGTTATTCTCTATTCTCTTAGGAAATATAATCTGCTTTGAAACGTTAACCTCCGATAACTTAATAATGCTATTTTTGAATAACCGAAAAACCTTGAATTTCTTTTACGGATGAGATGCTATTTCACCTCAGATTTAACAGGTATGAAATGAAACACATAGCGTGCGCATCGATTTTCAGCTTTTGTATGTATACAGGAGAATTTGTAATCGGAAAACGTTAGTGCAGAGGAAAAAATATTAAAAACACGGAGTTTAACTGCATAAGACAAATCGGTGTAAAATTATTTTGCAATGTTTTAAATACAGGATGTCCAAATTAAACTTCCTTTTTTAAAGTTGTTTACAGTGAAACTATAGTTCAGAAAGTGATGAAATGTTGTATAGAACATAATGAAAGGATGGAAATTTCTATAAGAGAATTTAAAGAACGGTTTGAAATTTCACCACTAGAGGGTGCTTTTAGTGAATTACAGCAATTTAGCAACATTTACTCCAATTAAAAAAAAGTTATAACACTAAGACATGTTTAATACGAATGCCATACTTTTCAGCTACCATTTGAAATCGTAAGATAGCTTGTTCTACAGTTTACCTCAGTGTGTCAGGGAAAATACTGAGAATATCTTGTAAAAGTCTGCCTTTCAGATCAGTTCTTGGTTTATCAAGTCTAATGGCCGGTCTCACCAAAGTCGTTTAACGGCAAACGGCGATTAATCTCTGTTTAAACGGAGAATTGTGTCCCACCATTGGTTGGCGCAATGAGTTGATCGTGGTTAGCCTTTAAACGACTTTGGTGAGATCGACCCTAACTAGATGTCTCGAATGTCCAAAATCCAAGATAAAGCTCTTCCACACAATAGCTTTCCTTTTTTTTTCTTTTTTTTAACCAATGAGTAACCAATGTTTTACGAAGTAAAAAATTAAAAGTATTTAACATATGAATGTCACGAGATTGTCTGCTAGGTATGTGTGACTAGCAGGTGATTTGAAATCAGAACAATCAAAGCATAAGAAAAAACATATTCATACTGTTGGGGGGATGGGATAAGCATATATGAATGATTTTGATTTACTGATTACGGAATTAAAGATTCCATTCTAAATTTCCGTGTAAGAATTTCATTCTAAAATTCTCCTCTAGCTACGCCACTGTTTGGGGTTATGTTTCACTGGTATGTTTGCGATTTGTGATTAATGGCTATTCACTGGAGCGAAACAAAGTCAAAAAGCATTAATTCGATTTTAAGTCGTTTTACATGTAGGGGCGTGTTTAGTTCTCTAGTTTACAAGTTTCCGCTTCACTTAAATCTTTAGTTAGAAAAGGATTTGTCCGCAAAACTTTCTTCTCCAAATTGTTAATTGATAACGACTCTTCTGGTTCCGTCAACATGAGGCTACACTTTAAATTCTAGGCCGTGTTAGAAGGTCAGTAAGCTGAGGAGGAGGTTGCGAACACTTCGGTTATTTTGAGGTATATGGTCTTTTTATTATAGACTTGGACAGGATGTCTAAGCAGCGACAGGAAAAGTAAGGAAATTGCACAACTGGCAGGGGAAATGTAGAATATGTATCAATAGGTCAGAAATATTTGCAAATATTTTCTGAAAGGTAAGGGAAATCCTAAAATAAAATAAATAGTTTAGGGAACTTTTTGAAATTATTTCCATTTTTAGCAGACTGTTGCTATATTTCTCTCCAAACATAGTGTCTGATCAAGACAACGTTATGATATATTGTCACGAAGATTCGAATGAACACACCGTTTAACTTAACAGACGAATTTATTGAAGCTAAGTAGCAACTCGCAACTTTACAAAATCGAGAAGTTGCCTACAACTAGGGGGTATCAGCTTTTATACCCGAACAGAATATTCTAGAAATAACTAATTTACATATTAAAGAAAGATCTAGAATGTTCAAGAACCTAAGGAAACAATAAATAACATTTTAAAATTAAAAATCCGTACTTTGGATAAACCGTCATGGCAAGCATCGAACCCACAATCTTCGGGTCTGGATCGTGTGCTTTGACCATTCGGCCACTGAGCTCGTTGCCTAAGATTCTTTATGCGGCAATATAATATATAAACAAGGTTCGTCCTGGGCTAGCGAACAAGTTAATATTTGGCCACCCCTATTTTTGCCGCCACCTATCAATGCGTATACCTAGTAGATATTCTATCTGCCAACCTAGAAATATGGTCGACTGTGTGCATGCATGCCCTGCATACCTACTAGCCCCGGTCCTGTATATTGATAAGTAATTTCTTTGTAGCATTTTCTTGTGCTACAGTTTGTTGTATCTATTTTTAAGCTGCTTGTTGTAAATTTAATTTGTGTTAATTTCATAAATATCAATCTAAAAAACTATTAGAATACATATTTTAAAACTAATATGCTTTTAAATCAATAATTTTGCTAATACTAATAATATATAATACAATTTTTAAAGTCGTATTAGTATAATATATTTATATGCAATATTATATCTGAGCTAAATTGCGTGTCGTTTGGACAGGGAATTTTGTGAGTTTGGAAATTCCTTAAAATATTTCAAACAGATTTTGCAGGGAACCCTGCTATAACAGCTTTTGGCAATTCAAATTACAAACAGCGTGAATGAATTGGACATGTATTAGAAAGCTGATGTTATTAAAGGAATTTTTTTCTAACTTAGTAGTTCAAATTCGCAACTTAAGAATGCTCTGAAAATTTTCTCTTAAAGGGACATAGTACTTTTTGAGACGAAAAGTCTTCATAAAGACAGCCTATTTTTGGTTTAATACAAAATAAAAAGTTCTGCTCTATTTAGAAGAAAATTTTCTTAGATCATGAATGAGTTTTTAACTTAAAAAATTATTTAATTTGTTATATGAAGCAATATATTTTTTACACATAATATTTAAACACCAAGTGAAAAAAAGAAGGAAAATGAAAATATCTTTACCCCAAATAAACTTTTGAAGTAGGTAAATTAGAAACTAATTTTTGAATCAAATTGAAGCTAATTGCCATTTTTAGTGAACCTCAGTTATGTAATGTGAATGATATAGTTTGATTTTTACGGCATGATAAAATCTAAATTTTTATCATTTCCTTTCTTTCAAATTTTCGATTTCTTTCGAATTGATTTAAAGTTTTTTATAATTTTCAAATGTCACATATCTCTAAAGTTTTGGCTTACATTTTATTTTATAACTATTTTTTTTAATTTGAAATATCGAATATGCTTAAAATTTTGGTTTGCTGACTAAAGAATATAATTTCCGTCAATTTGAAATAAGATTTTAGTTTCTAATACACAATTTTAAAAAGTTATTTTGTATGTGAATTAATTTTTTTTCATTTGTTGCATATTTTGTATAAGTATAAAAATATATTACTTGGGGACATAGAACCTTTCGAGACTTTAAATCTTCATTTCAACGGCCTTTTTTTCGACTGGTCATAAAATAAGAAGTTTTGCTCTTTTTGGAATTAAATTTCTTCGTAGTTGTATTGTCGATGCACTTTCTTGGGACAAAAGAAAAACAAATGCTGTAAGCAAACACCCGTGGAAGTATCTATTTGCAAAAAGTATCTTCAAATTTTAAACATGGTATTTGCCATTTGTTATGCTAGTCTGGTTAGTTTTATTTCGATGGAAAAAGAAAACAAGCTGTGGTTTGCGGTCGAAATCTCAGAATAGAGGTCATGCATTCTCTATTACTGACACAAACTTTCTTTCTCTTTTGTGTCTAATATTTCTCATCTTTCCAAGGTTATAGGATTTTTTTGCTTATTAAGATTAAATACATGCTTGTTTTCTTGGCCTTAAAAGGTAACCGCTTGAATTGGGATGCTGGAAAAAGGATTTTTTTTTTTTGTTCCCTCACAATGACATTTTTTAGTAATTGATTCTGTATTTCCAGCGGTTGAAGAGCTCTGAGAGAACATTGTGATTCCTGGGGCAAAAACACCTTCATTGAAACTACATTTTTCTAGTTCATGGTAAAATAAAAAGTTGGAGGATAAAACTTTTATAAATTCTGTTTCAATTTCTTGAATATCCTATTGATAACCAGTCCTCCTCCCCGATTTTGGTTTGGTTTAGAGTACTACGGTCTACTTTTTGCAACACGAGGGCTAATGAGACCGGTACCTACAGCTTAAAGCCGATTCCAAACGGCTACGAGCAGCCATGCCACTGCGGGACTCGAACCCACGAACTCCGGTTCCGAAGCCAGCACCGACCATCGTTCGGCCCCCGATTTTAGCCGAACGATAGCCGATGGTTTAGGGTGCTTCGGTACTGGAGTTCGTGGGTTCGAATCTCACTGGGACATGGATGTTCGTAGCCGTTCGGAATCAACTTTAAGCTGTAGGTACCGGTCTCATTAACCCTCGTGTTGAAAAAAAAGTAGACCGTAGCACTCCAAACCAAACCAAACCTTCCCATTTTTGATGGGGATATTCAAAAATACTTTGTAATTTTTTATATTTAAACGAAACAAGTTTTCTTTTCCAGCATAAGTAGATGATAATCCATTAAACAACAGCCTAAATTTTGAAATACCAAACATTATTTCTAATTTTGCTATTTTGATTGCCATTTAAGTGTGTTCACTTTTTCGACAAGTACAGTGAATAACCATGATGAATGATTTTATTTATTATAAACCTTTTATTTTGAACTACTTGAAATTAAAAAAGCTTTAATTAAAAACTTTAATTAACCTTTAATTTACTTGATGCTACATATGTTTGACATGTAACATCAAGCAAATTTCTTACCACGAAGTTTTTCTCTTTTTATAAATGGCATCCCATGATGTTTAAAATGATAGATGATCACTAATTAGCTTATCGCAAATATTCAAAACTGTTGAAATTATTATAAAGCATTATTTTGCAATACTTGTGGTAAAAAAGCTTTAATTAATTAAAAAACTTTAATTAAACCTTTCAATTACTTGTTGCCATATGTGCTGTACATGTAGCATTAAGTAAATTTCCTACCAAGAAGTTTTTCTTTTTTTATAAATGGCACCCTATGATGTTTAAAATGGCAGATGACAGCTCATTATCTTATCACTAATAATTCAAAGCTGTTGAAATTTCATACCTGTTTCACTCTGTGCAAACCATTATAACTGTGATTAGACATATTCCAGGAAAAAATTAGTAAGGCATGAATGCGATATATTCTGCATATAAAAAGAAACAAGCAACATATTACCAATTCCATGCACCTTTTTTTATAAACTACAGGAAGACTGTACAAAAAAATTAAGATTTTATTAAGAATATTTTAATAAAAAAAACAGCATTTTTAATGTATGGTAATCGAGGAAAAATAACTATGGGGAAAGAGACATTCAAAGTTTTTATTTATTAAAAAAGAGATCTTTTACTCAAGTAAATAATGAACATAAACAATTTTTATAATATTGAAAACAACAGATATTAAATTTTGCATATACAAAAAAACTATTAATTTTTTTTGTTTTTTACTCTGAGCGTGAGTAACATGTTTTTATAAAGTAGAGATATCTGAAAATCCATGCACTGTCTTGTGTAGAAGGCTTTAGTACATCTCAACAATCGTTTTTGAGTAAAAAAATATTAATATTTGAATAAGTTAGAAGAATAATTTGAGGCAATAAAAAATTCATATTTTTACCTTATTTGACTGCATAAAAATGTAATGGGAAGATTTCTTATTTGACTGCCGAAGCAATTTTTTTAAAAGAACTTGTTATGAAATTTTTAAAATATAAAATAAACAACTCAATTCGGCATAAGCAATAAATAATTAAAGTATTATTCCGTTTTTTATTTGCATGTAAAAAGAAATAAGCAACTTATTGCTTATTCCATTCACAGCTTTTTCCATGAAAACTGTATTTTTAAAAAAAGTTAAAGATTACTACCTTTAAATAAAAAAAACTTTGAACTTTTAATGTATGGTAATCGAGATAAAAAAATTAATGCATAGAGAAATATTTAAAGTTTTTATTTGTTAAAAATAAATCCCTATGATATGAAACAAATCATCACAGTAAATAATTTTTAAAATATCGCAGATCCAGATTTAAAATTTTACATGCATATGTAGGAGTATATACAAAAAACTGCAGTAAATTTCCTTGTTTTTTACGCTAAGTGTCAGTAACATGTATTTATAAAGTAGAGATATCTGAATATCTAATTCAGTCTTGTGTACAATTCTTTATTAAATTTGAAAAACATGGGGGAGTCAAAAATACTGATATTTGAATAAATTATAAGTTAAAATACAGTCAAACTTCGATAACTCGACTTCCTATAAGTCGAATAATCCGCTAACTCGAACTTTTAATCAAGTCCCAAATCATTTCTATACTTTTCTTTAAAAAAGTGTCTCGATATCTAGAAGTGAACATCTTCTAAGTCGAAGTTTTTGTGATAGATTTCCCCGGTAAAAAACACAATTCTGTTCAAAACTTCGAATGTCAGTCTATTCTTGACCATCGAGAACGAAGGTTCTCGAAGGTCACGAGCAAGCACAGGACGCTATTCACATCTTACAACAATACCTGGAGACCACCGAAGGTACAGACAACACCCTATTTAACTGTGTTCAAAAATTAGGTGACTTTGTGAATGCCAACAACCTTAAAAATAATTGCATTTTTCAAATGAGATTTACATGGTATGTATAATAATTAATATGTAATGAGATCAAATTTCTTGAGTTTTAATAAACGTTTTGAACCCATTCTTCTTTTGTTGTTTACATAGGCTATTAAAAAATTGAAATATATACAACTATAGTTGAGAGGAACGGTAGGTAACTTCAATAACTCTAACTTCGGATAAGTCGAATATTTTTCGGGGTCCCCTGGGACTTCGAGTTATGGAAGTTCGACTGTAATATCCTATTTTAATTTGAATAAATTATAAGTTAGAAAAATTCATATTTTTATCTCATTTAACTACGTGAAATTGTAAGAACTCTTTTATTTGACGGCCGAAGCTATTTTTTAAACCGCTTACAAGAAAGTTTTAAAATAAAAAATAAACAACTTAATGAGTATAAGCAATGAGTAGATTAAGTACTACCCTTTTTTTAAGTATATTTTGATGTGCTTTCGAGAGTAAACAAGTTATCACAGCCTTCCTGCGTGTTCGCCCTTGCTCCAAACGCCTCTGAAGCAGACAGACGGATCGATATGTTTTCTTTGTCATACGCCCTCACCTTCTATTAGACCACTTCGGCGCCAGCTGGTTAAAAGCGCCATCTTCCCGATGACTGACTGGGTTTTACATGGAACATTATTTTTCGTTTTCCTGTGTGCATGGAGTTGTGCTTCAGCCAGTGTTGTCCGGAGGTTTCAAATGTGGCCGCGAAACATGGAGGATTACTGCCTGCAGAGAAAGTATCTCTGGCCGTGTGACGAGATAGCGACTTGTATAGTGCAAGATTTCAAGTACATATTCATAACAAGGTCTGATTAACATCTTAACAATCATTTGTTATAGAGTTTTGTGGGAGGAATTCTCCATTTGTGGCTGTACCGCTTGTGATTTTTAATAGGAGTTATCACATATCTGTGTGTAAAGGTCTCGCTGGATTTAAGACTAACAGTTAAGAAGATGTATAAAGTGAAATAACACGTGACTGTAATATATAAAAGGCCGAGTCATTTCTGCTGAATATTTATTAGTGAATACCTATTTGTCATTATTTCAGTTGAAGAAGGTTACAAAATAGTTCCTTACGCGATGCCCGAAAAACCGCAAAATATTTATTCAAATGATAAGACATTCGGTTTCATGAGGCCGAAATGTAGGAAAAACTTCTCGAAATAGATGTCAAATTATGCTTACATCAGTACGAAATATGTTCGTCATAGTTTAATTAATATATTATTAAACCACTGGCATATAGCCCGTCCTATGACGAGACCAGTAAAATTTTTAATTTTCCAGAATTGTAAAGAACCCTATGAGGTAGGTAAAAAAAATGGTTTGTTTTTTTTTGGCTGAGAATTACCTTTCAACAAAAGTAATCGATTAAAATTATCATTAATGTACTTAATCTATTATTTAAGTCAAATAAAAAAGAAAATTATTTATGTAATATCTAAGTTTAGTGATAAAACGTATGAAAATAATGCAGAAAATATTTAAATAATTTAAAATAAGAAATGAGATGGTTAAAGGAATGAAATCATAATGCTAGAAAAAAATTGTTATTTTTACCTATTTATTATGTGATAAATTGATAAATTTAATCGCTTGCTCTTAAAATGGGGCTTGATATAATGGCCTTAAACTCTCGAAAAGGGGACGGGGTGGATTTCGAACGTTTTAAAGAGGACAGTATTTTTCTCTGTGATCCGAAGCTTTACCAATTTACTTCAGAATGGGATCTATAGTTTAGAAAAAGATAAACTTTACTCGTTTTAAATATTGCAAACCCTAACTCATCAAAATTCCAACATGGATGCTCTATCCATTCAAGGTCCAACAGCTTCATAACTTCGAGGACAGACGGGCAGATAACTTAGGCTATTATTACATTATGAGAAGAAAGTTTAAGGATACACAACATGAAATGTTTATGTGACCAGGGACATCCGAAAAGCAATACGTGAATTTAATAAAATAAAAATTATAAAAATTA
>CM063498.1:205828762-205841262 GCA_032207245.1 Pardosa pseudoannulata | reverse complement strand
ACTAGTTGTTCACTTTCATGCTTTGTGTCCGTTTTACTTCTCTCAAATAATGAGCTCGAAAATATCGTTATCAATAAAGTTTCGAATAAAATTCTATATGGAAAAATTCCAGTAAAATTCTTTCGACTACATCAAAACCTGATATTTTATATAAAGCTTCTTTAACAGTAAAATGAGGTTTATTTTTATTTTTAAATTTAGTCGTTTAAAAATTAAGAATCCTTTATAAATAAAAGTTAAATTTTTTATTTCTGGTGAAAAACATTTGATTAACTATATTTGATTTTTTATTTATAACATCATTTTACTTGTGTGTGCGCCTAACATATACATACTACTCTCCGGCGCAACAGCCCGTAGGGGGCGAGGGCCTACGGTACCAATCTCCGTTTACGTGACCAAGGGCCCTGGGGTGCGAAGCATATGTTCCTGTTAGGTGGTCAGCCTTACGCATAATCCCCATTGTTTAGTTCTCAAGCATGCTTGATCCTCAGTTTCTCAACCCACTGAAGGGATGAAAGGCTGAGTCAACCTTGCCCAGCCAGGGGATCGAACCTCGGACCTGCGGCGTGGGAACGCAAAGAGCTACCCTAACGCCACAGGCCTTCAAATGCATATACGTATATATGATTTTTCGCATATACATAATGAAAGCAGTACAGATAAACTAAAATTTTAGCTATAATTAAAAAATCTAACACGCGACTAGCCCCTATTATTTAATTTGTGGGCAAAAAGTAATCTAAGTAGAATCCTTAACGACATCAGAAGCCCGAAGAGTTGTGTAACTTGATTGAGAATCAAAAACACATTGAGCTACTAATAGTCTTTACAATACAACAGCTTTGCATAGAATACTCGAAGATTATACACATTTGTGGTCGATGTCAGCTCTACAGCAAGCGAGTCACGTGATTTCGTTCCCACGAGAACTAACACGGATCAGCAACTTTGGTAGTGCTAAGCCGTTGCTCGGCGCTACTGAGCCGATCCCTTTTACTTTAAATATTATTTTTACTCATTTAATTCTTAATAATATATTTTAATTTAATTGACCTTAAATCCATAAGGTTACCCAGGTTCAACCCTATCGGCTCAGGTTAATTAATTTCATTAAGACATCAAAAGGAATTTAGATTAAAAAAAAGAATTTATTTACTATTTACATATATACAAAAAATTATTATTATTTTAATTGTCACTACTTCATTAAATAGTAAAAATAGAACTTACCCCACTGCAGAGAAAAGGACATCTTTTTTTTCAGCCAAAAATAGTATCACTCAAATCATAAACTTAAAGAAGAAAATTTTACTATATATATTCTATCTCATCTAATCTAAAAATCTCATCTCCTCTTTTCTCTCCTCTTTTCCCCGTATATATCCTCTAATCTTTTTTTTCTTAGCCCCTCCTTTTTTCCGTCCCATTTGGGAAAATAGCCACTCTTGAAAATTCAGGTGGTCAGTTCTCAAATTCTGATTTTTCATTGGATTAGTACCCCACGCTCGTATTTATTTATTTATTTGCATTTTTATATTTATATTTTTTTCTAAACTCCCTTCTCGAAACATGCATATCCTGAAAACTTGCCCTTTTTATCTTTTTCCCCCTTTTCTCTCCTTCTCGATATCTTTGTATACTGACCCTTTTATGCATTGAAAGGGTATAGGGAGTTATTCGTAGTCGCGGCTTCTTTTATGATTTTCCGAAAATACTTTCTCATTCTTAAATCTATAAGTGCGGTATCTTTGTACCTATTACACCTGGCTTAAATTCCGTTCTGTTCAAATCGTGTTTTTCAAGAGCTCGCGGTTTTGCGTAAGTTTTACGAGCCGGTCTTCTTTTGAAGTGTTGACCACAATTTTATATTATTCGGACCTCAGACTGTCCTTTCTTTAATTTCATAATACCTAGCTACTAACTTCTATTTCTAAGAATGTGCGAGGCATGAGCGTTTCTTATAATACTTTTCCTTTTCTCTACCAGGTGTGGGGGATTTACACATATGCCGCATTTTCCTTCTTTTTGAATAAAGCCTTAAATTTCTAAACGGGGTTTGTGAATAACATTGTAGAAAGTCATTGTAAAATTTAGCTTTATACCTTACAGGTGTGGCGTGACTACACGATAAGGCGCGTACCACATATTTGCGAAGAAAACCCTAAAATATGAAGGCTGGTCGATGTCAGCTCTACAGCAAGCGAGTCACGTGATTTCGTTCCCACGAGAACTAACACGGATCAGCAACTTTGGTAGGGAAGAGCGAACCTTGATTATTTAATCTAGTTCGAAAACACACAGGCGACAATTTAATCATCGCAGAAGCAATACCATTTTAATTGGACAGCTAACGAAGTGGCCAGTGCACTGAAAATTGACATTTATTCCAGGGTTAGTTTTGAGAGATGAGTAAAAAGAATTCTGAGAACGCTTCTTTATCTGGCAGTTTGCGTCTGGGAAATTAGGTATTATAACATAAAAAGGGGTAAAGGAGAATTTTGAATACCTATTTTAGGGTTATAACTTTCGTATTTTATGTACATATATATATATATATATATATATATATATATATATATATATATATATATATATATATATATATATATATATATATATATATATATATATATATATATATATATATATATATATATATATATATATATATGTGTGTGTGTGTGTGTGTGTGTGTGTGTGTGTGTGTATTTCAATAATATATATATATATATATATATATATATATATATATATATATATATATATATATATACATATCAGCTTATTTCCTATTATTCTTATTTATTTTATTTATTTTTTCATTATTATTTATTTATTTATTTTTAATTTTAAATTCTTATTCGCCTTTGAGTCCGGGTTAGACTCTTTCCCAGGACAGCACTTGCAAGCCGTACACCTAATAGGGTACGCTGCTCCCTATATATATATATATATATATATATATATATATATATATATATATATATATATATATATATATATATATATGAACTGAAACAGGTTCACCAACGAAATACTCAAAAAATGTTCAGTTTAGTCACTATTTCTTTCTGACTACTGTAAAAATTTGCAGATAATAAATAGAATGGATAAAATTTTTATTTATTCTTAACAGACCCTGTGATTCCTGTTCAATGTTATATTCAAATATGTTAAATACACTGAAAGTATGCTTAACTTCTCAATGTTATTCATTATATTACTGTCAGCAATAATTTCCATTTTAATTTAATAAATCTACCAGCACTTAAACTTAACATTTTAAATACATCATTTGAAGTTTTAGAATTAATTATATTTTATTATACAATTTATTTACCCCAACTAATTTACAAAATAAGTCGTCATAACTAACTTTAACCAAGAAATTGCAAAGTGTTTCTGGGATATCTTCGATAATTGCTCTAAAATAAAATAATTATATTTATAATGTAAACCTTGAATGGGCATTAATTAGAATTTAAATGAAAGCTTTATTCAAGGTTAAAACATCGAACATTTGAATGAATACACAATAACAAAACAACTGCTTCCAACGGGGGGGTAAATAAATATATGGACAATACTACTGTTGCCAACAAAGTAATAAATAAATATATGGATGATAATACTGGTGCCAATGACTGATAAACAAATATATGAACAGTTATAGTTGACGAATAGCAGACTTTTAAAATATAGATATATATTTCTATTTCTGTTTGGTGTTTTGTAAACTCATGCCATTTTTTTTTCATTTAGGTTATGACAGGAACTGCTGCTCAAATCCATAATGAAGCTAACAATAATATTTTAAATACAAATACAATTGTAAGTATCCTTTTTTAATTTTGTTTTCTACAATATCCATAATGTAAATATAGTTCTTTAAACTTTCGTTCCACGTTTTTTCCACTTACTCTATGCAAATTTTACTCTCTACGATATACATAATGTGAATAAAATTTCTTTCTTACTTTATTTTAACTTTTGTACCATGTTTTTGCTAATTGCTACATTTTTGTCGTTTGCTTCTTTTTTTCTATATTTCGATATACATTCAACTGGAATGCGTAGTTAATCAAATGAAGACGACCTGTTGTCAAAATGTTAATGAGATGATGGTGAAAATTTAGGTTGAAATGACGTTCTTGTCGTGTCATTTAGTGAATAATTGTTATTACAAATATCTGGCCATGTGGGCTGTCTTAAAATACGCCTGAGGTCATTTTTTAACTTTGTCATCTAAAATTCATGCTTATGTTACACACACACACACACACACACACACACATATATATATATATATATATATATATATATTATATATATATATATATATATATATATATATGTGTGTGTGTGTGTGTGTGTGTGTGTGTGTAATGAGACGGACTTCTCGATGGGTGGTTGTAGTCATGGCCATAAAAATGATACCGTTTCAGCTAGAGACCTTTATTAAGATAACGTTGAAGGACGGTATCCCACTTCATCATAGGGCAAACTGAACGGTCTTCCAAATAAAAAGGAGATACACGCTGTCGGAGACAGATTTTTCTAGAGATATTTTCCCACAGATGTCGACCCAGGTGTTACGTGTCTTGTACATAGAACTACATGCTAGCTGACCCTTCCGTTGGTCTTGTCCCTATGAGGAAGTGGGAACCCGTCCTTCAACGTTATCTTTATAAAGGTCTTTAGCTGAAACGGTATCATTGTTATGGCCATGACTGCAACCCCCATCGAGAAGTCCGTCGCATTACATATATATACATACATATATATATATATATATATATATATATATATATATATATATATATATATATATATGTGTGTGTGTGTGTGTGTGTGTGTGTGTATACGTGAATATAACTATACACACACACACACATATATATATATATATATATATATATATATATATATATATATATATATATATATAAACCCTGAACAAACTTAATTATAATTGTATTCTAAAATAAATTTCTGGTGGTTCTATCTCTAAATTGCGATTTTTTGTGAGATACCTTTGTATCGCTTCTGCTTGCGGTAACCTTTAGCGAGTTCTCCCGAACCAAAAGTAATCCGTTCTTAGTTCATCTACTTTTATATAACTCCTTTACATAACTAAGTTTTTGTCCTGTGAACCAACCCCATGTAACTTATTCTTAACATTCATTTATTGGCTGTATCACTAGCTCTCCACACCGCTATAAATCCCAATGTTACGCGTTTTTGCGACAGATCAGCTATCGTGGCATGTTAACCTATTTAGGAAATTAATAAAATACTTTAAAAATGCCTTCTGTTTCCTAAATAATAGTTCTACATAGCTATCTAAAAATTTTATTAACTATCTAAAATATTCATCGGCTTAACAAATCGTTAAAATACCTCTACCTTGTACCATCTCATTATTTTTTTCTATTTCTTATAGATTTCATGTTTATTTTTAAGTTTATAATAAACAATCTTTTACTACATTTGATAGTTATTTTAATTAATATCTACTGTTTGATTCTGATTAGTTAAAACGACAGATGTTGTTTGTTGCTAATGCCACTTGGAAAAGCCAAGCACGTGGGCCATAGCTCACTCGAATGAAGGCAAAGATTCGTTTGAGGAGCACCACAAAGTCGAAAGAACGACTTCGCTCAAGTGGGTCCTCGTAATTTTGAAGCAGGGATCAAGCAGAACGTATCGTTTGAGACTTTGCAGGCGATTGAGACCATAAACATATATTACTTGCCCCAGTCACGTACATAGTAATAACACCCTTGTTCTGGGGCGCTACACTTGCGTGCGACCTGCCCGCCTACTGTACTGGCGCAGGTATGTTCGACCAGGTCGCTGAGAGGCGTTTAATTAAAATAATTGCTTCGAAAAGATTGGACAAACAAAACAAATTTAATTATTGACAAAGATTTACGAAAAATTAAAGGATAAAACAACATAAACATATTTCTGAGTCTCAGAGCCTGACACAAATCAAAATCATCACTGCATGACCGAGCGTTCCATGTCCGAGAAGAAAACAAAAGGAATAAAGTTCTCCCTTTTAAAACAGAGGGATGTGTGTCGGTCACCGGCTCGAATCCTACTCCAACTGCCCTCTTGCAGATCGCTCGCTTTTTCGCGGGGGGGGGGAAACCTGAGCCCTACAAAAACAAAACCAAGCGCATCCAAAAAACGTTATTAGCCCCCTTTGCCGGCCGGCTTCTTATTTCCCCTAAGGAATGCCGGGTGGAAGGGGTCAGTGTGGCTGTTTTGTAGATAGCGTGAAAGGCACACATAAGTCGTAGGTGCAAAATTCCTTACAGTCACTATTAACGAACACGGCGGATCTTTGGTCGTTTCGAGCACTGCCTTCCTGTGACGAGATCGCTATCTTTGCGGACTGAGCTACCGCGACTCAAACCGTCAGATAAAATAGTATGTATACATAGTATGCAACAATATTTTAAAATTTGGTATAATTAACTATTAGGACATCCGGATTTTTTTCTTGTACATGGGGTGGTTGTCTAGAAAGTATTGGAGACTGATTTAAACTATAGGTAGTGAATCAGTTTCACGTCGTGCAGCAAAAACTTGACGTAAGGTTTATAATAAATTAATCAGTAGTTATTTGCTTTCTTTTTTTTTTCCTCGTTTCTTCTGATAGTTTCCAATATCTTAACAAAGTTTTTAAAAATGCACCGAAACTATTTAAAATATTATTAGGGAATATATATTGAAGAATATGTTTTTGTGTTGTCGTGATATGTCTTGGATTTGTTTGACTTGTTTCTCCTTTTCTTGTGTGTGCAGGATACTGCTGGTGAATTTGCTTCCCGTGGCAGGGACTTCGGGACGAGAACGAGTGGTCGAGACTTTCGAAATTTCAACGAAATGGATCTCACTACAGGTTTAGATCAAGACACTGCGGAAAGGGACATGGATGCCCAGCAAGCGGAGTGGTCGGCAGAGAGTACGTCTTCTTTGCACCTCTTCCTAATTAACTCGTATCGATATATTATTGTATATGTGTGCGATGTACTATTGTGTTTTTGTCGAGATAGTAACTAATATCGAAGTTGTAAAATTTATAAATCAGTAAAATTTATAAACCAAAAAATGTATAATCTAATAAAAAAGACTGTAATAAAAACTTAAATTTGTTCCAAGATAGAGAAATTTTAACATAAAATCTAAAAGTATCGTAACTTTATGTTCGCTATTAGTTAAGGAAAGGAATGAATTTAGGAAATATTTAACCTTTCAAATTATACTTATTTATTATTTTTTCATAATTTTAAATAACTTCCTAAATAATAAATCTCACTGAATTACAGTAATAACAATATAACAATATTTGGAGGCTCCTACTAAAATCATAATTTATATAGATTTGATAAAAGAAGTTTCGAGTAACTCATCTCACTCTTGCAATTCTTATACTGATTTATTGAGACTTTGAGTACTCTAAATACTTTTCATTTACTTCTTATTAAAATACTTTCACGAAATTAATTTTCTTTCATACATTAGAATATTAGATTGCCATCTGATGGCTTAAAATCTTAATTCTTCACTCAATTTTCAATTCTTGTTTATTTGTATATAGCTCAATTTTTATTCGTGTTTTCTGTTGAATGTTATATTTTTGTTGTTACTTTAATCCGTTTTAAAACCTTTCATTTTATATTCTGTCAAAATTTTTTATCTAAATTTCGTCTTTAGTTTATTTCCACATCTTGTTTGGCGCAGTTTGTCCTTAGAGGATTTAGCGCCATTAAACTTCAATCAACCAACCAACCAACCAACCAACCATCTGATGGCTGGTTATAATTACTAAACTCAAGACTAATAACCGGGAAAGTAGTCGGAGAGTATGATTGTAATTCGACATTTCTTTAATCACTTCAATCACCGTGTCCGAAAGAAAGCTTCATATAGTTTTCTTCACGTAATTCGAAAGCTTCATGTGAGCGATTCATGGCGGAGATAAAACAAATTCAGATGAGTTGATAAACCATGCATATTAGAGTATTTGTATATTCACCATGATATTGTAACGTCACAGCTCTAGAATGGCAAATATTTTGGTAGCGATCAAGTGGTGATACTTAGAAGACCCCATGATGATTACGACAAAAAACTCATTTAAAAATAAGAAGGAGGGTTATTTTTGTCTACAATATTTTCATCTTTTTACAACTATGGATCATATCTTCCCTCTACGATAAACCACCAGCGTTTCTCTCTCACAAAAGAATCTCTGCTCGCCGTGACGACAATTGCAACCTACTCTCCCCCTTCCCCTTCCGAGAACCACGGAGGATAAAACGATCACCACATCCCCAGTTACCAAAAAGACAACGTCAGAAGTAGTGATTCTCAACCTTTTTTAAACTGCCACCCTTCTACGAAGCCGAAATATGTCCAACGCCCCAATTAGTAAAAATTCCGTAATTTAAAGTATAGGGAAGGAGAAGTACCCAATTATAAGAGGCAAAATGTTCAAGTAATTTTCTTCAATAGAGTTACACACCAAATTTTGTTACTGAGCCTCGTTCAAGACCGCTTAAATGAATGTTGTTGATTAAAGATATTTTTATGAATGTCGGCCCAATTTTACAAAAAACATACGGGATGAAAATTATTGGTTCTGGTACCGACGCGTAAGTTCGCTTTATTACTGGTAAAGATTATGTGATAATGAATATGTAGACAATGAATGTAATAAATTTATTTGGTATTTTTTAAATTTAAGTTTGAAAGTCAAAACATGCTCACATCGCCCCCCAAGTTCACTGCCCATCATCTTCGTCCCACTGCCCCCCTGGGGTCGGTATCGATTACGTTGAGAACTAGTGGTTTAGAGCCTCCTAAAAAAAGCACAGAGTAATTACGTAGAGAGAGTAATTACGTAGCATATTCCCCCACTTCTTCTTTGGACAGACCTCAGAGCGAGCAGTAAAATACAAGCATTCAAAAAAGTTTAAACTTGACATTACAAGCAGAAATATGTATTAATATAAAATATTTTCTTCATTAGTGTGATGATACAGTACATATTAATATAAAATACTATTTCAATATCGTGACAATCAGGGCTTCGAACCGGAACTGAACCGAAAACCGAAAACCGGAAAAAACCGTTATTTTGGTCGGAACGAAAACCGGAACTGAACCGAAAAAAATATCGGTTTATTTCGGTTCGATATATCTTTCAGTCATTTTGTTACTGTTACCAACTTATCAATATTTTCTAATTTAACGTCAACTTTATAATTATCATTACATGTATACTACTTCTCGATTTCCTATTTTGATATTTGTTGAAAGAGCGTTTTCAGGTTTGAAATTTATTCTCCGAGACAACAGAAGTAATCTCAGTGAAACCACGTTAGAAGATATATTAATAATTAGAGGCAATTTTCATATGTTAAATAAATAATATATTTTTTACATAATTATTGCAAGGCCAAGTGCACGATGTGAGAGTCAAACGACGAATGTGGGTAATCACGAACCTAGTTGTCAAATGCGATTTTGATAATGGATAACAATGCCAATGCTCGCCGCTCTTATCGTACCTGCTGTTTGTATCAATTCACATAGTGTACCAATTAAAAAAAAGAATAAAATCTTCTAAATTTTGATAGAATTACATTTTTTTGTTTATGATAGAATTATATTTTTAGTACAAATAAGAATATACATAAAATGAAATTATTCATTTGGAACTGAAACGAAAACAGTTATTTTTGGCGGAGCGAAAACCGGAACTGAACCGAAAACCGGAACTGAACCGGTATTAATTTTTTAGTTGAACCGGAACGAAAACCGGAACAAAAAAAAATTACGGTTCGAAGCCCTGGTGACAATACAATGCATATTAATATAAATTACTATTTCAGTAGGGTGATTCTACACTACATATTAACATAAAATACTATTTCAGTAGCGTACATATTAATATAAAATACTCTCTCAGTAGTATGATGCTACAGCACATACTAATATAAAATACTATATCAGTGGCGTGATGCTACAACGTTTTGTCTCTCTAAATGAGGAGGTATAGGACTGGCATTTAACTTGAATTCGATAAATACTTTTCCATTAGGAAAAAATATTTTTGTATAGCTTGGCATAAGTATTTGATTTATCTTTTTTATTAATTTAACTGAAATGCCAACCAGTGCAAGTATTTTATTATTTTTTTACATTAGAGGAATTTAAGATGAAAAATGATTCTGTCAATATATAAAGAAAATTATTTAATAATTTTTTCGGATTAATTTTGTTAGCAAATATTATTAAGTTGAATTCTCAGTTGCTTCTGACTCGAGAAATAACCTCCACGATTATTTCGGGGCAATTTTCCCTCAAGACTCAACTTCCTAAATCGAAAAAGAGTCAATTTTTTGTAAGATGAACTAAGGCTAATGGAACATCTGGCTTTATGAAAAACCGAAGGTTTATGACTTCCATTCCGCGAGCTTTGGCGCTGGAATAATTGAAAACCTTGGGAGTAGAAAATAATAACCCACATTAAATTCATCAGTGTTTTATAATTAAAATAAATGTTGATTTTATTACTTTTTAGGAGATTTTAGAGGAGGGCATTACGTATCAAGAATGTTTAGCAATAACTTTTCCAGTTTGGGATATGTAATATTTGTATTCTATGAAAATATAAATCTGTGTACCTCTAAAATACAATAATATGGGTTATCACTTGTTACTATCGAGGGCATCAGTTATTTTGCAGGGTTCCCAGCAAAATTTGATTGACCTCTGTTGGTTTTTAGATATGTATGTTACTTTTTCTTAGTAAAGGGTTAGAAAGCATCGTTGGGTTCTATTATAAGAAAATCTGTATAAAAAAGTGGATTTAGAGACTTTTGAAATTTGAAAGTAACTAGTCATATTTTTCTAAAAGTTGAAACGCTTTGTTTTGTTTCATTCAGATCTATACCAGTTGATTCTAACCACGCAGCAACGAATGATCGTGTATACCAAAATATTGATATCTATTCAATTTAAAGTTCGTGGGTTCGAATCCCACTATGGCATGGATGTTCGTAGCCGTTCGGAATCGGCTTTAAGCAGTAGGTCGAGGTCTCATTAGCCTTCATGTGCATAACAGTAAACCGTAGCGCTCCAAACCAAACCAAACTATTCAATTTAAAAAAGTATAAGTGAGTACATTATTTCGAATTATATCGGTGTCGTAAGGCGGCATGTAGCAAAAACAGCAGACTTTAGCGATCTACACCAAACCAAACCGAATTATACATTTTTCGTTTTGACCTTTTTAAAAGCTACCAATAAGATCCAATTCAGGGATTTCAGCAAAATTTTTGCCTCATAAATTCACTGATTTTCCTTCACCAAAACCCACAAAACTCACGGAGTAAATGACACTCACTATTAGCACAGATGTAATTAAATTTAAAAGTGGTGGTGAACTCTGGTTCAGCTAAGTTCACATTTGAGAGATTATTCCGGGAATTTTCAAGGTCTCAAGTCAAAAGAACTGTCCATGACAGCTCAAGTAATCCATTACAATAAAAACTTAGCAAAACTTAACACGAAACTAAACAAATATACAAATATTAGCGGCCTTGATTTTCAGTACATCATTTCTGTTTTGTTTACAAGAGTCAAGCATAGCAAGATAGCCTCAGCTATATAAACAACGAACTGGTTTGATTTGGAGCGCTACGGTGTATTGCTTGCTACACTAGGCCAAATGAGACCGGGACCTGCTGCTTAAAGTCTATTCCAAACGGCTATGAACATCTATGCCCACAGTAGAATTCCAACCCGAGAACTTTGGTACCGAAGAGCAGCGCCGTGACATTCAGCCGTCATTCCGCAAACAAACAACGGAACAAGTAGTATTAGTTATTATCAGAGAATTGTTAATTATTATATTAACAAAGAAAAAGCAAAGTTATTAATAAATTATTAATTGCTTAATAAAAAATAAGCAAATTTATTAATTTAATAGTATTGTTAACTGCAAAGCGATCTTTTTAGATTGGCTTTTATAAAACACAAAATAAACTTATAGCAAGGAAAGAAATCAAGTAAATTGTACCACAATAAATTTTTATCAATACTTAAAAATAAAAGAAATTATATATTATATATTGTAATAAATAACTTTCCAAACTTTTCTCCTTGATATACAAATAAAAGGAAATGCATTATGAATTCATAAAAAATGAGATAATTAATTATCTTTCAACTTTTACATGAATGAAACCTTTATTTTTAATAAATAATTTAATTTTTAACATTTATTTTTAATAAATGATCTAAATTTTTAATAAGGTTTAAATATTAAAATTCGCGATGCTTTTTTTTTCAAGGAATTTATTTTATTTTCAATTGTTTCTTCTCATCCATGAGCTTTTCCTGTTTCTGTTTTTCTTCTAATTCCTTTATTATTTTATTATGGGATTTTACCCGGCTTTTAGAAAGTATTTGTA
>CM063498.1:205808762-205823762 GCA_032207245.1 Pardosa pseudoannulata | reverse complement strand
TAATAAATATGTATATATTACCTACTATTTTCTACTTAAAACCGATTCCGAACGGCTACAAACAAACATGCAATCAGCGGCATTTGAACTCCGGTATCGAAGAGCAGTGCCATCATTCGGCCTATATATATATATATATATATATAATATATATATATGTATATGTATATATATGTATATATATGTATATGTGTGTGTGTGTGTGTGTTATATATACTTATATATGTATATAATATATACATATATGCATATGTATCTATATATCTATCATCTGTCTATCTAGCTAGCTATATATATATATATATATATATATATATATATATATATGTATATGTATATATATGTATATATATATATATATATATATATATATATATATATATATGTGTGTGTGTGTGTGTGTGTGTCATATATACTTATATATGTATATAATATATACATATATGTATATGTATCTATATATCTATCATCTATCTATCTAGCTAGCTATATATATATATATATATATATATATATATATATATAATATATATATGTGTGTGTGTGTGTGTGTGTGTATTAATTTACACATATTTTGATATATATTTCTTTTCTGAACCTTCTACAACGGCAGTATAAATGTTGACATTTTAAAATAAATTAGTTAGTTTTATAAAAGATTACACAAAATTTGATCTACTTTTCATTTCGTAGTAAAATAAAATTATATATTCATGGTCTAAATTAACATGCAGATAAATTATCTCACCATAGATCTTTATAAAGATATTACAGTTATCTTTGCATTGCTGTATATTTAATACTTTCTTTTATTTTATTTTCTTTAGTGTATTGGAGTGGCGAAGGAGATATCTCCGACAACTCTACTTTGGAACGAATCGCCCAGCAAAATTCCGCCAGTATTATGAGTTTTCAATCCAATTTATCCAGCAGCACGGCGTCCGCAAGCTTCCATTCCCAACTTTCTGAGCAGTCAGATTCAAAGGTATAGCTGGAATTTCTGTTCATTTCAAACGAAACACGTACTTTATGTCCGTTCCATCTCATAGAACCTTTATAGATTCCGATTAGTTAATATTTTGGGACTATATCTCCTCTACATTAAAAGGAATCAAATTTTCTACTTCGTTTCTGTTCATGCTCAGTTCTAAGGTATATTCATGCAACGATAACGGTAACTTACGTTACTTTACGATTTCACTCATTACGCTAAGTTAAGATGCGTTAGACAGTTAGTGAAGCTGACCGCTACTTCTGTCAGTGAACTGAGACAATAAAACCAGGGAGTTCAAATACGAAGGGCAAAATCAATAGGTCTGATACTAACACATTTATACTATGGCATTGAACAGCTATTCTAATACACAAGCATAATATAAATTACATTAATTTATTATAGAAATCAATAAATATGATACTCCCACTATGCTTTGGTTCGATTTCGAACTTGAAAAAGGGTGGATGTTGCTTTATCACGTTATAAGTCGCGTTTCTTTAGAAGACAAAGTACTTTTCAAGATTTTAAATCTTCCCTATAAAAAAACTTTTTCGATTCATCATAAAATGTTCTGCTTTTTTTTAAGTTCTTTAATAACACTCTATTTTTATAAAAAAAATCATTAGTTTGTCATATTAAGCAGTATATTTTATATTTTAAATTTTAAAAATATACACTAAATGAAAAAACAAATTCCCTTACCACAAGATAAATCTTTAAATATGTAAATTAGAAACTATATATATATATATATATATATATATATATTATATATATATATATATATATATATATTCCAAATGAAGTAAAATATATGTTGGATTGCGTAAACCAAAGTTTTAGACGCATTTTAAAATGAAAGCTGTTAAGAAATTGGAAAATTAAAAAATAAATCTTTATTATGTTATAAAGCAAAATGTATTGATCGTATTAATATAATTGATGTTTGCAGAATATAAGTGATATTTATCTTATATTTAATATTAAAAATTACTTTTTAATTTGCAAATTTTAAAAGGTATTTTCAAAGTAAGTGGATTTCTAATTTTTTTCCAACTTGGGTATATATATGTATATATATATATATATATATATATATCCATATATATATATATATATATATATATATATATATATATATATATATATATATATATATATATATATATATATATATATATATTATTTTTTTAAAAATATTGCTTCGAAATTAAACTGAGTAATTTTAATAAATTTAGACCCTTATTAATGATACAGAAAAAATTTTATTCTCAAAAGAGCAGAACTTTTTATTTTATATTGAAAAAAATATAAGTTGATATAATGAAAACTTCCTAGCTAGAAAGGTATGTAACTTTAAACTCATTTGAACAGCCATAACTAGTATTTTAAAACAACAGCTAGAGTTTGATTGAAATATTGGTACTTTCATAATGAAATTTTTAATTTATATTTATGACTGTATTTTTGGAGTATGAACTGACAGTATCTTAAACGACTGAGTGAAAATAAATAATTCACCTCTTTTAAGTTTGTGGTATTGTCTTTTAGTTAAATCGAAACAGTATCATTTAACTTGTACCATATTTTAATACTTATGCTTTAGTTTTATTGTATCGAATGATGGCTGAATGGGTAGGGTGCTGCTCATGATATGCTCTGAATTTATTCTCATAGAATTTTTCTCTGCGTTCATCATTCCTGGATTATTAGTTTTCCCATATATATCGTCAAAATAACTGAACCGAATAAGTAGAGCTCAGCTTTTCAGTATCGTAGTTTGTGGGTTCAAATCCCACTATGGCATGGTTGTTCGTAGCCGTCTGAAATCACCTTTAAGCAATAGGTACCGGTCTCATTAGACCTTGTTCAGGAAAATATTAGACCATCGTGCTCTAAACAGATAACATTTAGTTTTACTAGATTCGACAGATTACTAAAACACTCGTTTTGAAGTTTGTTACTATTATTACTTAATAATGTTTAAGCATCTGTTGAAATAGCAGAAGAACAAAAAATTTAGAAATAGTTTAATTAATTATTTTTCCTTTAAGGATTTTAATTAACCTCTCTTTTAATACAGCTCTTTCTTATTTTTAGTATAATACATCTGCTATATTAACTATAAAAAATTATACTTCTGTATAGTTTTTTATAGTTAGTATAACAGATGTGTTTTAGAATACTAACAAATTGCCTCAGTTTTGATGATCTTTAAAAGCATATTATTTGATTACCCAAAAGTGTAACCTAAACTGTTATTAATATTTCATATTCCATGTAAAATTGTATTTTATAATTTGTACTATTATAGAATTTTTATTAAAATTAAGATTATTTTGTTTAACCCATGTGCATCATACCAAAAAACGTAAAATGTTTGTTGTAAGCAAAAATTATTTTTATTGCTTCAAAATGAATCCGTTTTCAAACTTAATTACAAAGTAATAATTTTTCTTGTTAGAAATATTAAAAACTGCGTAATTTCGAGCATGCATGGGCTTTTGTAATAATAATCAGGTAGATTCGGCTAAAATATGCGCTTATGATGCAAATGGGTTAAGAACGTTTTGCAGGCAAATTTTAATATTAATTCTTTCAACTGAATGTGATCTTTTCAATATTCGTAGGAGGAGATCATAAGCTCAATGTTAAACAAAGTGCGTTCCCACAACAAAGTGGAAGCAAGCAAGATTCTTCTGGCGATGTCGAACTCGGTCGAAAACTGCGTGGCCATGCGACAGTGTGGTAAGTGAAATAGTTATCAAAAGAAAGTGTAAATGGGAAATCATGCGGTAAATGTTTGCTGCACTTACTTTAAAGAAATCATTTTCTTATTTTCATTTGTTTGTTTATACGTATCGAATCGACTTTTTCCTTTTGAAAAGAAAGTTTTAAACTCTAAAAATTGGAAACTTTGTATTTTATCTTACCTTTGAAGTAAAATGTCTGTTATATTCTGTAAACCAAAACTTTAGAGGTATCTTACAAATTTTAAATTGAAAAAAAATAAAAAATTTAGCCTTTTAAATATTTAGGAACTGAAAATTATAAAAATAAATGTTTATCAATCTATAATATTTATACAAAATGAAAGAAAATAATACACTTAGTCGTAAAATAAGTTTTGAAGTATTTTAATTAGAAACTAACTTTCTATATCAAATAGAGTATAATTATACTTTTTCTTCTGGAAATATTAATTAGATTAACACAAGCGGTGTATTTTTATAACGTGACAAACGCTATTTTCAATTTTCTATTTCCTTACATTTTACTTTTTTTTAATTTTAAAATGTCAGATACCTTTCAAGTTTAGATTTACAGAATAAAACAGCTATAGTGCTTCTATTTGATATAAAAAATTAGTTTCTAATGCACATAATATAAACGTTACGTTCATGTTAAGCGTGAATTTCATTATTTTCATTAGGTGTATAATTTTTGTTATTTTAATATGTGTGCTACTTGAAATGATAAAATTTAATGATTTTTTTATTATAGCTTTATTAAAGAACTTTTAAAAATTTAATTTCACTAAGTGAATAATTTCTTATTTTATGATGAGTGGATAAAAATCTTTAAAATGAAAACTTTTAAGTTTCGAAAGTAAGAAAATTATAAGTTTATGTCCTCTAATAGTATATTTTTTATAATGATATAAAAACATGCCCCAAATGAAGTAAAATGAAATTCACTTACAATATAATTTTAGAAATATATGTATTAGAAACTAAATTCTTACATTTAATTGCGATGGTAAAATATGCCATATTCTGTAAACCAAAACTGTAAAAGTATTTGACATTTTGCATTTAAAAATTAAAAACCGTTAAAAATCTGAAAATTTTAAAAATTAGCCTTATTATACTATGAAATAAAATATATTGTATTCGCATTAACATAAAGCCGAGTTAGTTAAGTCCGAACGATGGCTATATGGTAAAGAGTTGGAGGATTCTAATCCCGCTGCTGGCATGGATGTTCGTAGCCGTTCTGAATCGCCTTTAAGCAGTAGGTCCCGGTCTTATTAGTCTTTGTGAGCAAAGCATTAGACCTTAGCGCTCTAAACCAAAACCAAACATAAGTTAAGTGAGATTAGCAGAATAAAATTGATAATTAGCTTTTATTTGATATAAAAAAAATTGTTTCCAATATTTAAGTTTCAAAAGTTATTATGTTGGTCAATTGATGTGTATATCTTTTACATGGTATAAAATTATTTTTAGATATTTTTTAATATATTGCTTCATTTAAGACAACTAAGTAACTTTTAGAAAGTTAGAACCTTATTTAAGTTTTCTACCCTTTTTCGCCGACTCTGTAACTGTTTAAGTCTTCTAATGAAGCTCTGGGCCAGAGATTTCTGTACGAATAAACGTGCCCTAACACTTTGGCATATTTATTAGACTCAGATATAGAAAAGCGTATGCCATACGCCGGATGTTATGCTGATTAATTCGAGTCACGGAAAAAAGTTCCTCATACACAATAAATTAACGTAATACGAGAAAATGTACAAAAAATGCCAAAGATTGAATTAAAAATTATTATGTGTGACCATTTCTTCCACTTCTCTTACCCAGCTAGGAAAAAAGAAAAAAGATATTTACAATCTGAATGCCATCGTTTGCACTATCGTCTCTAACGTTTTAACAAACCACAAAAGAAATTTTTATTTAAAAAAATCTCCTCATTAGAAAGTCATTCACGCGATTTTCTTCTCCTCGCGAGAACATTTCAACGCTTCAAGCGGATGTACTTTAGTCTCTTGTCATTTCTGTATCATTAACAGGGAAATAAATGGTGTTAAGGGTACTCAATATTTCGCCTGGCGTTCAATTTTGAGTGAGAGCCTTTCTCGTCACAATGTTGGCATTTGAGTTATATTGCCATGAAAGCCCTAGCAATTAAAAAATATGGGTTATTTCTCCCATGTAATAGGTGAAGACCTGGTTTCATATACGTAATATAGCTTTTGGCATTATTACAAAGTAACGTTCCGGGTGAGTATCACCACCCTACAGTCGTGGAAACTCGCGATGAGAACACAATAAAAACGCTCCAAAATTCAACCAAACTCCGTTTATAAAGCATCATCATGACACCTTATACGAAACTCTATCAATATCAATACACCATCGAAACTGTATCAAAACTGTGATGACATTCGCTTAAATAGTCATTTGTGCCGACCAATCAGCTAATACTTGGAGTCCCGTGGGTGATGTAACCGACGCGGCAAAACTCTATTTTTAGATATGGAACCGATTTCTACTAGCGAATTTTCTCGAATATTCGCTAGGGAAAAGAATTACCGGGAAAGTAGAATCTTAAACCAAAAGTGATAAAAATATCATTACGTGTATATATATATATATATATATATATATATATATATATATATATGTATGTATGTATGTATGTATGTATACTGGTCAAATTGGTTCATCACTAAGGGAGAAGAATCCACATTGGCTTAGGTGGAGTCGTAAGTATAAAAACGTAGTCGAATGAGATAATCAAAATATTTTGGAAATAAGAAATGCAGTCTATTGTAGCATCAGCTTCCGAAGGCTTCTGGGGTGAAAAATCCATACATAAAAATTTATAGGAGTGTGAACATGCCAATTAGTGTTTTAATGGTTAATCATGTTATAACAAGGAGGAAGGGAAACTAATTACATAAAGTTTTGTGTAAGAAAGCAAGAAAGAGCGGGGTCGGCAAGAATTAATTTTGATGTTTCCGTACTCACCAATTTGATAAAATCGCCCTAAAGTTATTTTAAGATTGACTTATTATTACGTTGGTTACTGTTTTATTATAAAATATATCATTACATATATTACTGAATTTTATAAAAAAAAATAAAAATAAAATATATGGCTATAAGTCGAAATGACTCCAAAAGGCAATCAAGTGTTAAATTAAAACATCAAATTTTCAATGAAACTTCTCCCAGTTAAAAATCCTGATGTATCTTTAATGTTCGTGCACAGAGAACAAACAATATAAAAGAGTTTTGTTACGGCTATAGTTATCTTCACTAAATTTACTGTACATTTTAAATAATATTTTCATTTTTACCTTAATTCAGTCAATAGGCGGAAGGAAATACAGAGAGGACAACAGCTAAGAAAAGGACAACCTCTGAGATTAGGATTTGAAATAAAAGACAGAATAACGCGAAATTTGTTAATAGGAAATGCAGTTTTAACGAAGGCAAAACAATTGAACATTATGCAAAAAATGTTATTACACAACCCATGCACAAGTGGAAATAAAAACAGAAGGTCGGAAAGGAAAATCGCATGTTACTATAAAAGAAAAGATGTACGATTTGTTAATAAAAGAGTATGACATCTCTTTCTACAACACAATGAAAAGCGATGTTTCCACTTTATCATTCAACGTCTCGGTCAGTTGCGAGGGCGCAATCTGTCTCTACTGTGTCAATGAAATTTTAATCTCAGCAGAGATTATTAGTAGAGGCTGACAAGATCGGAACACCTGTGCAAGATCAGCGCTCGTATATTCAGTTAAGTCTTATTGGTCATGGAATTTGTTTTCCTCTTCCTAAAATTTCCAAACCCCGATAGGACGGTGAGACATCTTGTTGCTATCCATGAAAGAAAAATTGTGGATAAGAAATTCGGACATGAAGCTCATCTCTTTATCTTTGTTCATTAGCAGAACATAAACAAAGCTGTGAAGATTTTCATGACTTTAAACAGTTCATCCATCAAAACGCTTAGACTAATGTTGATTTCTTATTATATTAAATGTATTAAGGTGCTACGCAAAAGTTACGAAAGTTAGACTAATTCTACAAAAGGAATTGGGATTCATCAGACTATTACCTACTTCCATTTGCATTGCATTCCTTGTATACTCACTTATCCGATTATACCAACAGGTTTACAAGCTATATGTAGATATATTACTTAATAAGCTGTCTTTCTAACACAGTCCTATTATCGAATGAATCTATGGGAGAAAATCGATCTTGTCTAATTGTAGTTACTATAGAAATCGTCTTTTGAAAAGTTGCCTGAAAAACCCACGTTACGAACATTTACCATTGTTTTAGCTATAGAACTCTGTACAATAACCATTAATTTAGACACTTCTATATGTTATCACTTGCGTGTCAGACATCTTATGCAAAATAATTATTCTAACAATTCAAATTTTATTATATTTAATCTATTTATGTTTAATATAACACAGAAAATGTAATTATCCTAAAATTTGAAAACGAATTGAAATTGAAATAAAACGAGTGAACATTCTGTTGATCTTCTCTCCACAAAGTAAACTGCTTTAACATTTTTTTTTGTCTATAATCACTTCATTTTCATCAAAAATCTTTTGTTAACTGTAATCTGGAAGTACTTCACTGGAATTATCGTGTATGACAGCTATAATTTTGGTTTACTGTGTACAATGCTAAATCTACTCTTTGCAATTTCCACTTCTTCTTTCTAAAATCGTTCTTTTGTACAGGATGCCTGCCCCTTCTGATACAGCTTCTGCACAGTCCGGACGAGAACTCCAACACATACCATATGATGCACGCAAAACGGGTTAACTTCGAAATCCGAGAGCGAGCCAGTCAGGTCCTACACAATATCGTGTTCTCACAGCCCGATGACAAGAAGGGACGACGAGAAGCTCGTGTTCTGAGGCTACTCGAACAAATCAGAGACTACTGTGACCAACTTAGAAATCTTGATATGGATGTTGACGACAACCGTAACTGTAAGTTTTCGTTTCATATTCTTTTAGTAATTTGATTTAGAGATTTTAATGCTTTATTTCTTCTTAGTATGCTCTGCTATTAACTTTTAATTTCAGCTCATTGTAGATTAATCTCCTATATCAGTTCCTATATGTCCTATTACAGTCAGTACCGGCTATATGGTCACCCCGCTTATATGGTCACTTTTCTAAAGTCCCGTTTAACTTAATAGGGAACACGTGTTAAAGCGCACCGCTTATACAGTCATTTTCTTTTTCTTGTTACCGGTTTTAGGATCAGTTTCAACAAATTTTTTTTCTAAAAAGTCAATGCGAAATCGGAGAGGACCTGAATTCAAGCCTTTATTTTCCACTCTTTCCTCCCTTTCCCCCTCTCTTGTTTGTGTAGACTCATCGGAGTTCTCTAAGTTCTTGGCCCCCACTGATAACAAGTGGACATCTGTCTGTTTATTGGTTGCAGTTATCTCTCTCACACATGACCTCAGGTGTTGTTTTACTCATTCCGAAGCTGCAGATGATCATTAAAAAACTATTAGGGACTTAGAAAAAGTTGTCTTAACAACCAACAAAAGGAAGCAAACCTGATTATATCTGATTATCAGATTATCTAAATATATCTGATTATCTAAATATATCTGATTATTTTTAAATACGTTGAACATGAATGTACATATGTACATGTGCTGTACTTCATTAATAAGGTAAGCTAATAAATCCCCCCCCCCAAAAAAAAAGAATATTGCATATTTTTAATGTAGTTTTTACTTCTCGAATTAATTTTTCAAATGTTCTTAAAAATGTAATTATTTGTTTATGAGTACTACATTCTGATAGGTGACTATAATCCTGCCACAATTCAATAGAGTTGTATTGTTCCGCATATAGGGTCACCCCGCTTATAGGGTCTGAATTTTTTGGACCACTGAGCTGACCCTATATGTCGTGCTATTCACTTTTAATTTCTGTCAATTGTAGATTGATCTCCTATATGCCCTGCTATTAACTTCTAAATTCAGCCCGTTGTAGATTGATCTCCTACATCTGTTCCTATATGTCGTGCTATTCACTTTTAATTTCTGTCAATTGTAGATTGATCTCCTATATCAGTTCCTATATGCCCTGCTATTAACTTCTAAATTCAGCCCGTTGTAGGTTGATCTCCTACATCTGTTCCTATATGTCGTGCTATTCACTTTTAATTTCTGTCAATTGTAGATTGATATCCTATATCAGTTCCTATATTAACTTTTATCACCAGCCCATTGTAGACCGATCTCCTAGCTCATATCTCCTACATCAGGGGATTTTAGTGCTGTATTCTTAATATTCTCTGCTACTGATTTTAAGCTCAGCGCATAATATGTTGATCTCCTATATCAGTAACTGAACATTCCTGTCTCGATTTAGTGATTGGTTAGATGGTTTAGCTTTTTTAGCAATAAATCCTCTTGGTATAAAATTCATGATAAAAAAAACTAATAAAAATTCAGGCAAAAACTAAGCCGACATAAATCCAAATAAGATGAATTGGAAAAAACTAAAGACAAAGCAGAATCCGAAAGGCAATAAAAATGAATCAATGGTGAGAAACCAATGCTATATGTTAGGGTAAAAAACAATGTCTTAAACGGGAAATTGTTTGGGTGAAAAGCATCCTTTAAAACATCTTCAATTTTAATTGAATTGCTGAGAACGATGCTTTTGAAAACACAGTATCGATGTAGTGATAATAAGTTTTGAAGTTACATTATAATTTTCGCCATCTCTGATAGGAAAACTTAAAAATGTAGACTACATATTTCACTATTTAAATCAATTGCTAAAATATCTTTCTTTCGCCTGTTACCTAATAATAATAACTGTTTAAAATAAATCAGGGCAGTATTCTTTGATAGAAAATCTGTGTTTTATTCGTGAATTTTGAATAATAAGTTTTATGAAGTTTGGTGACTAATTTGTGTGATTTTGCTCAAACCCGTATACATGTAGATATGTAAAATATATCTACATGCATAAACACACACATTTATATATGTGTGTGTGTGTGTGTGCATGCGCGCACGCGTTCGCGATTATAAATAAATATAAATACATATATAGGTATAAATATAGAGATATATAATACTGGACTTTATAAATCAGTGTCCATATCTTGGAGTCGAAATTACTTCAACGGACGTTCTGGTGTTAGTTAAAAGCATTATTCTTTTTGTGAATTGCTCAAAGATTCTAATATAAAACTACATAATAAATTCTCAACTATCAAAATTTGTAATGAGCTTTTGTTTTCTATATATTGTTTCAATTTAATAAACTCTTAATTCATTTGAATATATCATCACTTTTATTTTACGTATCTTGCATACTTAACTTTACTAAACTAATTTCACTGATTTTAATATCATTTTAAACCTTTGTCTTCTTGTAAGTAAACACATTTTTTTAATCTTACGATAATAATTAGCTTCATTAACTTATTTCTTAGTTTAGTCTGCAAGAAATCAGTAAAAGGCATTGAAAGTTATTTTAGTAAAAGCCTTCAAAAATAGCATGAACTTATATCAGTTCTAAGTGCTAATTTTTACTACATGACCTGCATTAAAAGCGATAATTTTTTTTTTACTACATGACCTTCAGATGCAGTTTTAAATGGTTTTCCTTACATAAAACTAATTAAATATGCTAGTTTTATTAATTATATCGTTATCATCTGGAATAGTTAAATTCCATCTTTAGTCAAGAGGGAAAATGCTGGTAAATTTTGTCCTAAACATTTAGATGTAGTATTTTCGTTAAAAAAATTAAATTTAAATTTGAAAAAAGATGGATTTCAGTTTTAATTCGAAATATTTAGGTATAATTTATTCTTAGTTTACTTATTTTATTCCACTTAGTTCGGATTTGACAAAAAGAAAATCATTGGGAAACATCTTTCTTGACATTAAAATTAAATTTATGTATTTGAAATTTTGATTTATCTTGTATGCTGTTCTGAATAAAATTAAAAATCTAAGAAGAGAATATTCCTTGTGTAATGTTAAGTGTATGATTTAATGTTTCAAATTTCCATATTTCGATGTTTTTATTTATTGCTTAACCTCAAAATCTGATACATTATAATCTAACTTATGATATAAATTGTTACAAAATCATTAGTTTAAATTTGGTAACATTAAATAGACGCTAATAGATATTTCCCAGTTGCCTTTCATTAACATCCCCTTTTACTGTTCGGTTCTCAAATAATGCACCTAAAAGTGATTAATTGTGTTACTATTTTCTATTTTATAGCACGTTGCGTCGATCAACACTTAGGTCCTGCAGTAGCGGCGTTGATGAAACTGTCCTTTGATGAAGATCACAGATATGCCATGTGCCAACTCGGTAAGTACAAGACAATACTACTTAGTATATTGTTTCGAATTCATGATATAAAATACAAATGGTGTTTATTACAACAGTTTGTCCTGAAGTTTACAACCCCTAAAAATATCCACTGCTTTTCATCTGTTTCAATTACATTAACAACGAGGAGAAACCACTGGTTTTACTCTTTATTAATTGGTGCTAAAATTATTGTCCAATCTGTTTGGTAATGCACTGTGGCGATAATCAACAATTTAAGAATCAGAATGACGAAATCTCATCTAATAGAAATGATTTAATTGCGTCTTCTAAGAATATTTTGAAAATCAAGATTATCACAAATGCCGAGTCAATTAATGTTCAAAATAATTAGCCATTTACTTATGTTTTCTTTTTATCGCATTATATTATGCAAAGAAAAATGTTTTTGGCTAAACATTTTCAGAAATCAAAGTGGTTAATTTTTCAGGCTATCACAGTAATTCATGTTCTTAACCCTTGACATGCCCTGTACATCACATATAATATTCACATCTAATGCTTTATACGCTTGTATGTCACATGTAATACACAATGATATAAATTATAAAATATATATAAAAGCTTGTAAATAAAATATTATTCATTGTACATCCCATGTGATATACACAAAACTGTAAAGCAATAGATGAGCATATATGTGATTTACAGGAGATAAAAGGGTTAAATATAAAAAAAAAAGTTGTATCACAAACAACAACTGATAAATGATAAAGACATAATAGGAAAACGTGTTGACTTTCTTTACATTTTCATGAAAAAAAAGAATGGCAATTGGTTTCAACTAATTAATCCAGTATTTTTATGGTCGACCGTAGACCTGGGGGTTAAGATGATGCTTTTCAAATGCGGAAAATTGTTTCTCTAGGTCAGGGGTCAGAATCGACCAAGCTAAGTGAGATTTTCTTGGTTTGTCTCATACGTATTACGAATGTGGGCTTGCTATTCATAGAACACTTCCAATGAGGCAACCCTACACATCGACCTGATCTAACGTGGATACCTCTGTCTGCACTCAGTTCAATGGTAAAACGTATTATGCCATCCGCAGCCTCCTTCTCCTAGTCCATAGATAGCATATGTTCCAGTACCCATTTGAGAGGGGGGGATAGTTTCATTTGGAACACTATGGTCAATTTTCACTACACGGGGGCTATTTACACCAAGATCTTGAATCCTTTGGTAGGCCTTGGGAAGATCACTTCTCACATGATTTTACGGTATCACTTGCGGGAAGCTCAAAATCCAATATAGACCAGCTAACATTATGTATAGCATTAGCTTGTCAGCTTATGGATGGCTATTCCTGAAGAAAAAGTAAAATCATCCTTCTAGCTTTCAAGCAAAGAAATGTGTGGTTCCACAGGATTTGGGCCCATCCAGTATATATCAAAGTTCGTTTTGAAATGTGGACAATGTAGGAAATGTAGCAGGATGGCACAAGAAAAGAGGACTCCCTGAGTGTGGGAGGAATGAGATGTACTCTTGAGTAATGCAACATTGCAGAAAAAAGGAAGGGCGCCGTGCTAGCTCCTAGGCAAAGAAGAGTGGGGTTTTCGATAATGTGGGATCAGCCAGCATAGGGACTCATTTGCCAAATTTGGTATTCAATTATAGACGAAATAAAACACCAAAGACAAAGAAAGAGGACCCGTTGCACATCTGCATATTGGTATGTACCCTTGGGCATTGCAAGGTGCAGCTAATCTTTCCTGGCGAATAACCGCCCTTAAAATAAATCTTCTCAATGAACCGTAGGAAGTATTCTTCTCACCCCTATAGTTGAAATGTAAACATAAAATTCAGCAATGTAAAATATATTTCCTAACATGCTATTGTTTGATTGATGATAAAATACAAGAACTCGAATGAACTCATAAACGAAGTAAATGGCCCATTAAAAGTTAAAACTGATTCCGACCGCCTACAAACATGCATTCACGAAGTGAGATTCCAAGTCACATATTCTTGTACCAAAATTGTAGCACTTTGCTCATATGACCATGGCCCGGTGAAGCGAGAAAGGGATATCTTTGTGCTCATTTTCTAAATACCATATTTATATTTTTTGTTCTAGGTAATAAGAGGTTACAGGTTATTGTTAATCTTTTCAAATATATAGATGACTTTAAAACAAATAGGAGAGAATTCCATAAATGATAAAATAAAATTCTCAACCAAATAAGAGGGTTTTATTTTCAAAAAGTGTTATGTGATCATGAATTGCAATAAATAACACACTATTTGCTTTGCAGGTGGTTTGCAAGCCATCGCAGAACTCCTTCAGATTGATCATGAAGTCCATGGCTGTACTAGTGACCAGTATTGCATCACAATTCGCCGCTATTCTGGCATGGCTTTAACAAATCTTACTTTTGGAGACGGGGCAAACAAGGCACTACTTTGTTCTATGCGACCTTTCATGGAAGCTCTGGTCGCACAGCTATACTCGCCTAGTGAGGACTTAAGACAAGTAAGTAGACTACAGCTGTTTTAAAGATTCTATGATTCCATTACTCTAATTTTTATTTTCTAAACAGTATTTTCCTTTTTTACTTTCGTCAACTTTTTGTGTAATACGTTACATTAATTTCACTTTCTTTCAAAGACTTTACAAACCCAAACATTTGGACCAGAAATAAAAAATAGTTGAATTTAAAAAATATTCAAATCTTTTTACTTAATAAATGAATAAAAACAGTCATTCATCTTTTTTCTACTCATAACCTTGACTAAAAGTGTATGTTGAAACCTCTAATCAGAGCCTTGACAAGGTGAAAAAGAAAATCTCGTTATATTCTAACTACTGCGTATGAATAGAACAGGAGCTACTCTT